>BLKR01005609.1:0-76473 GCA_011170035.1 Teleogryllus occipitalis | reverse complement strand
TACTTCCTGCCGCGACAACATGGAAACGATTATTTGAATAATTGTATTTCCCACTGAATTCTAGAAGACGTGCACAGAAAATGAAGTTACAGAACCGAGCAAAAAAGCTATCGATTGGTATCCGGGGGTGGGACAGGCCGGCAACATGATTACTGGGACCTGCGTTTTATTATTTAAATTGTAGCGTTTTTGGACACTTAGTGAATGTTTGTTTAAACCAGTTTTGTTGAGACTGTTTTTTTAGGAAAATATTGAACAAAATCTTTAAATTTTCTGGATCCCACTTACATGGGCGCCACGAGATGAAGGGGGCACGAGGAGACGATGAACTATTGGATTTGTTTTACAGATGACCTTGAGACCGTGAGGGTCTATGGGAAACGCCCCTCATTTCAGTATTCACACTACCCCTTCTCCTTCCCTCGGGAAATCTTATGTCGTCATAGACACTTGGACATCAGAATTCAACTTGCACAGCTCCTCTTACAGTTACAAACAAGTGAGAACACAACGTGTTGGTTCAGTTCTAATAATCTCTCTGTTAATCCAGTGTAAAATGTCAAAAGTGGGACAATAAGCCTGTGTAATATCAGAAGTTACATGTCAGAATTTAAAGATGAAGGTTTATCAACTGACAATACAATATAATTTTACCATAGTCATTTTTATCATATTAAGTCCACATTTAACTCCATATTTTGATACATATATTTATTTATATATATATATATATATATATATATATATATATATATATATATATATATAAGCAATTTCAAAATAAGCAATATTGCTCTGCAGTCCTTTTAGAATTTGCTAGTGCCTTTGACAAACTCTGGCACACAGGTCTGCTCTACAAATTAAGGAACTACGGCACTCCCGATTATCTTCTCAAAATTATCAGTATCTTTCTCGAAAATATAAGCTTTCCGGTGCGAATAAATTTCTCTCTCTCCGCCCCTACGGTAATTCGGGCCGGGGTATCTCAAGGTTCACCTCTCTCTCTGACCGTCTTCAATTTGTTCACAGCAGATATACCATGTACCACATCCTGTACCACGGCTTTATATGCAGATGATACCGCGATATTCTGTACACAGCAAGATTTTTCAGTAGCAATCAACACTTTACAATCAGCCATCAACACTTTCTCTGACTGGGTAGCAAAATGGCGCCTGTACTTAAACGCAGCAAAATGCGAAGCAAAAATCTTCGCCCTTAAAAGAATAACCAACCCTCCAACTATCACAATAGAAAATTCACCAGTTCCTTGGCTCCCTCTCAACAAGCCCGTAAAATACCTAGGAGCCATCCTAGACACTCGTCTCACATGGAAACCGTACATTACCCATCAACTGAACCCAACTCTTCTAACTATATCCTCTTATAAACCGTAAATCGATGCTCCAAACTGTCATAATCCTGCATATTCATAAAACTGCATTAAGACCGTCACTAACATATGCCTGTTCTGTGTGGGGCGGTGCTGTACACACAAACCTAAAAGAAATTCAAGTTTTTCAAAATAAAATCCTCCAAACGTCGGGTAACGCCCCATGGTATGTATCCAACAAATAACTCCGCAGAGAATTGAACATCGATAGCATTACTCAGCACATTTCAACATTATCAAACAATTCTTCACCAACCTAAACTTAGTTCCCGGTGCCAGACTCTACCACCTGGGAAAATCCAGTAATGGTCCCACCAGAATCAAATCACGCCTTCCCAAAGATCAATTTAGGCCTCCGTAACCTTCATAGACACGTAATCCTAAGCTCACTCCCCCTCCCCCTTTCCCACTCCCTTCACACCACTGCCCTGTGCATAAAATCCCAATAAATGAGGTGCCTAGAGGGGATTCTCTCTCACTGAAAAAATTGGGTTGTTAGTTTAATTTGCAAATACCTCGGTGCTCTTCAGTTAATATTGTATTATTTGTTTAGTGTTTGTATCCAATTTCAGACCTGCAAAGTGGTTTATCCACTGCTCGGGTGCAATAAATTTAAAAAAAATCTTCAGTGACCCTTCTTTAAAACGTTTATTATAAGAGACAATTTCTTAATTAATTATATTTTTTATTTTATTTCACTTGTAAGTCCAATATTCATATTTTCAATGGACTTTATCATCGTTTTCCTGGAATGACGCTCTTGGAGGGAAAGAGCGAGCTGAGCGGACGTTTTATGTTCGAGCGACCACTTCTTGTGCTGCGTTGGTGGAGAGCACAGTGCCGGTGAACCCGGTCCCGGGAGCGGTAGCTCAGTGCATCAACGGGTGTCACTGCAGCGCCTCTGACCGGCAGGTCCTCGGTTCGAGTCCTGACGGCGGCAGGATTTTCGACACTAGCTTGTCAGCTAGGTCGAATTCAGTCGCTGTCTGGAGAAGAATTCTAGCGGCCGGCTGCTCTGATCGGTAGTTTTCCGTGGTTTCTCCGATTAACACCAGGCGAATGCCGGAGCAGTACCCTTACCAAACGGGCCACAGACCGCGCGCGATCTCTCCTTCCTCTTCCTTGCCCTATCCTCTTCCCTTACACACACACTTACACTAACATGCTCTACACTACCACATATTCCGGGAGACCGGTCGGGAGCTTAGAGCTTGTCCCGGCTGGGGCGGTGCCCCGCTGGTGGGTGAGTCCTGGTTAGGGGTAAACCCCACTAGCCGACGGTAGGTCGGCGCCGGATCTCGCCATCTAGCGAGGGAAGGTCACCGCCATCTCCGGAGAAAAAACATGCACTACACTAACGGACTAATAACCAAAACCATTTACGTGCCCGGAAACACGAAAAAATCAATCAATGTGAACCCGGCGGTGAGCGGTGACCTCTCTCTCACTCTAAGGGTGCCTCGAAATATTAAACACAAAAAACGCCCTTCCAAAAGTATATTAATATTTTCATCTTTTCGCCTACTTCGTAAGTAGTAAAGGTAAATTATTCTAATCTTGTGGTCGAAATCGACAATTTTTCGACAGAGAAAAAACTTTATTGTCGGGCCATGGTAACGAAAACATGGATAAATTTAACCAAAAAATGATTCTGTGTTTTTTGGTTTGTGTATTGTATGGGTATTGTGAGCTGTTGATTTCTGTCCCTCCATCAGTCTGTGCTCCGAGCTAGCGCCTAAACCGTTCATGAATTGTGAGAATTCTGAAACGATGTTGTTGACATTATATGAAGAAATAGTTAACTTAGTATATTTATTAAGATAGCCGACCTTCGACGGTTTTTTACCGTCATCAGTATACAAATATAATGGAAAGAAAATGTAAATAAAATAACAATAAAATACAAAATAAGACAAAGCAGGCTAAAGGGGGATAAATATAAATAATAACCAATTGAATTACACAATATGAAATGCAAGGGGATATTAATATACTGCAGTGAGGCCATTGCTTGTCGCCGGACCCAAACTTCCCCCGCTGTAACGCCAATTAGGACAGTCCCTGATTCGACACGGCTCAGCGCAAGACGCGCGAACACGCGCCTGTCGTCCTATTCCCAGATTTGCGACTAGGGTAGGATCGCCTCCCGGGACAACCCCTCAGGCAAAGAGCGGGCGGCTGCCCGCCATTGTGCACACGAAGCACCGGAACAGTTGAATTACAGAGATCCCGGCTACTGTTTACGTAATCCCATAGGACACATACAATCATCGCGGAGACAGCAGAAAGAACTGCTTTGTCCATCTCTGGTGTACTGGCCAAAACACACGCACAACAAAGACCACCAATCAGGCGCGCAGAAAATGACGTTAGTTAGGAAATGCCCTATCGGCTTCCGACTCGCGTCGAATATTACAGAAATTGAGATTTTGACCGATAGCATTTGAAATTCTGATCACGTGAAGGAGCGATGTGCGAAGTTAGAAAAGAGAGTGGGGATGCGAAGCAGGAAGCTCGAGAGAGTAGGATTTTTATCGGAAGACAGATAGAAGGCGAGAGAACGGCATAGCAAACAGGCTGATGTGTTGAGGAGAGGTAGTTGGAGCCAGCGATTAGTGTTGGCCGACCAACGGAGTGCAGGCCGCCCCGTTTGAAATCACAAACTGGAATTTATTCCGTTTCAACGGGCCGGCGTAGATCCGTAAGGATCGAGAGTACAGCCGAGTTATCGAGGCTGACCTGATACGGATTGGGGTGGCGTTTGACGGCCCTTTCTGCTATCCACCGATCGCGAGCTATTAAAGCTGACTTGGCACGGTCGGGTTGGCGTTTGACGGCCCCCTCCGATACCGACCGATCGGAGCTCATTTCAACCATTTTCTGACTACGAGCGCCGGATCTGCGAAGTAGTGGAACGGGAAGGAACGGTGACGCCGAATGAACTGCTGCTTCCGGCTGGCTGCGCCTTGCCTTGCAACGCGGTTCGCGACAGCGTTTGATTTGAGGGCGACCACAGGTGTGCAATCATCGAAAGAGGTAGAATCAACGACCATTATTTTTGTATTCGTTTTAAAGACATTCAAAAAAAGTCATCTATTGTAAAAGTAATATTAGAATTTAATTTAAGAAACCTTCAGATCAAAATGTATTTTAACAAGCAATAAACGCGTTCTCGCCATTCAGGCGATTAACATTTAAAAAGGAACATGACTTTGTAGTTATTATAACTTAGTAGTAGTAGTGGACCCAGTGCATGCCCTCATTCACAGAGTGCCCACCCTTGAGGTGCTCATATGCCGCTGCCAGGTGTCAAGGAACTGGCGCCCTTTCTTTATAAATTTAACGCGCACACCTGTCATCTGATTACTGACACACTTCGATGTGACGGTGTTTCCCCCCCCCCTTTGCGTGGTATCCAGACCGTGTGCTACGCGCATTCCTCACATGCGTGGGTTGCCGTATGTGGCAGGTCTGGTTCATCACAATACATACGAGTAGCAAATGACATTAGAAAATATACAATGCAAGAGGGAGTAATGTAATTAATAGATACATTTCAATTTTAATTATTACACATAAGTAGCATATAAAATTCCGAGAATTGAAATGCAATGGGAGAATTAATATAGATAATGGATAGCAGTTCAAATTACAAATTATAAAATACAAATAAAGCAATACACATTATGAGATTGCAAAACATACGGAACAAATAGCAGATAAAATTGCAAAAAAATGGAATGCAACGGGGGGATTAATACAGATAATAGGTAGCAATTCAAATTACAAATAATAAAATATAAATAAATAAATACACCCCCGTAAATTAAATAGGAAAATAGTGTAAACGTACTCAAGCTTCACTCAACTCAACCAGAAACCATAAAAATGTATTTCTATTCCTTTCTTTGGAAAAATATCACAAAAGGTAGCCCATATTCTTCACAAATACAATTTTTACGTTTCCTTTACTACACACAAATCCCTCAAACACCTACTCTCATCTCGCAATACCACCCCACTCATGGCGAAATCAGGAGTTTATGAACTCTACTGCCACAATTGCGAAGCTAAATACATAGGTCTACTGCATAGGCTACTGGTGTCTACAGGTATATTAATATCCCATTGCATTTCACGTTGTGGAATTCAATTTGCTATTATTTATATTAATCCCCCGCTTTATCTTATTTTGTATATTATTGATATTTTATTTATAATTTCTTTCCTTTACATTTGTAGACTGATGATGACGACAAAGCCGTTCAAATCCGACTATCTCAATAAATATACTAAGTTCAGGGAGATGACCTCTCTTATTTTTTTCACTAAACCGTTCAGACAATTTTCTTCAAAGTTGAGTTTCTCCGATCGACCTGAAGGAACTCGAGGTCCTGCGAGTTTGAAAATGCTATTTCGATTTTTTCGGGTAATTTACATTAAGCTTCAACATTTTCAAAATTTTCTTAAGAATATCTACATTTCTCATGCAACTTTGTTCTCGGATGGAGAACGCTTAAAAGAAAGGCGCAGCTCTCGTTTTCGTTTTAGTTCCTGATTTTTGAAAAATTGCAAAAGTTAACATTTTTTCGGTGGCTTACAACTACAATATTGAAGACAGAGATTTTTTATTAATAAAATATGGTTCAAAGACATCTTAAAATATGGTCAACTTTTCGAAAATATAAGTAGGTTTTACGTAACTTTGCGTGAAATATATGCATTTTTTAAACAATTATTTTCTCAAAAACGTCTCCAAATATTTTCCTCGTGTGGAGCAAAGGGTGGTAAAAAATTGTCCCATTTTCGCAACCGTAACGAATTCTCTGTATTCTCGCAAGTTCGAATTCTCTGTATTTCCGAAAATTGGAAAATCAATATTGAAAAAATGCAATATTAATGAGAGAGATTTTTGTCTTAAATTCAATGTGTTCTAAAACTGTCATGTAATTTTTTTTGAAAGTAGAGTAATTTTCTTGTAATTTCTGTTTCAAGTTACTGCATTTTATAAAAGGTCTCAAAAAGTACTCCAATTTTTTCTTTATTATTTCTATGATACACTAAAAGGCGCCTAAAATGGCGCAAGTCTCGTTTTAATTGAAATTTCTGAAGTAAAAAATTGCCCTGGAAGTATACTCATTGTTAATTAGTTGAAGTCCTTAATTTTCACATAGCTGCCTATCTAAAGTTCATTTTTGAGTATTATATTAAATTTTTAATCCGTCAACATCTTTTTATAAAATTCGTCACTCCATATCTAATTCACAGTCCTTCTAACGTCATGTAATTTACTGGACTATTACAAGGAAAGAAAGTGTGTATTCGCGTAATTCAGTTCACATTGGTTGCGTCTTCATCGGCGCAACGCATCTCCAAACCCTTGTTGGGCGTTGAGGGTTTATGTATGTTATAAAAGTAATCCTTCATTGAGTTTTATTTTTGTCATTGCCTTTTATCCAGATAATTGGAACTCCCAGACTAAGAATCCGTAGTGTGTCGATTTGCTTAACTTCCATGACTTCCCGGAGGGTAATTAAGCAATTCGGCTAGAGACGCCATTTAACATCATTTTTTATGCATTCACCACGTAATTATTACACATAGAAATTGCATAATCTGGCACTACAATATGTAGCTAGGCCGTAGGATTTAAGTCATTACTAGCTTGTCAGCTCGGGTAAATTCAGTCGCTATCTGAACGAGAAATCTAGTGGCCGGAGGCTCTGATCGGTAGTTTTCCACGGTTTATCCGATTAATACCAGGTGAATGTTCGAGTACCCTAACAAACGGACCATGGAACATGCGTGATCCAGCCTTCCTAATTCTTGTCCTACCACCCTTTTCTTACACACTTACACACACTATCATACTTGTGGGGCGACCAGTCGGGAACTTAGAGCTCGTCCCGGTAGGTAGGAAATACCTACTCGTAGTTACGGAGCATTCCCGCAAGGTGACGAAGTGAGCGCCGGATCTCGCCAGCCAATGGGCAAGATCAACGTCACCTCCCGCGATGAAACACGCACTAAACATACGGAACTAATGACCTTAGCAGTTGACGCGTCCGAAATCACCAATCAATCAACCTACATCCTAAAGCGTTCTAACCATTCGAATTCTGGTATTCACCCCAGATGGTCTCTACCCTGCATCAATGTCGCGGAAAAGAGGCCAGATGGAAACAGCTCAGGAGAAATTTTGATGGGGAAAAATACTGCCGTCAGAACAAGGGTAAATGCTAATACTGGAGTTATAATTTTTAATTATCATTTCGAGCCTAGTGTGTGTGTGTCATTTGAAGCATTGAAGTATTGAAGCATTTAAAAAAATACTGGATATGATTTTCTTTGTCTGATATAAGGTATATTTTGGAAAGAAAGCCTCATCTACAATAAATTTCGTAGAAAAGTGCTTACTTCGTTTGTAGTGCAGTTGCTAAAAATTATCAATTTTAGCAAACTTCAAAATGGGAAATCGACGCTAAAATATTAAGGCAATGATAGATAAAATATTTGTTTAAGAAGTACTCACAAAAAAAGTTTGGAATCCTAATACCTAGAATTAATTTAGTATGAAGTAGGTGAATCTCTGACCGAGAGATCAAATGCATTTCACATGTCAATATATCATTGTAAGTAATAAGGTAGATGAAGATTATTAGTCTACTGCTATTTCAAAGTAATATATAAAACCACAAATAAGGTTATAATAAATGCAAATTCAGCCCACAAATACTAAAGTATTAATTATTAAAAATAACTACTCAGTTTCTATCATACATCAATATGTTCCTATTACTGCATTCAACGATTAAAAACGTGAGTGATCTTCCGCAACAAAAAGGATACGTAAGAATAAGGCCGCGTATTCCTTTTCCTTTCCCCGCGCAGCAGGCGACCTTCGCCCCAGCCCCAGTGGGAAGATGTGATTGGGCGAAGGCAAGGGCAAGCCGCCCCAAGGTACACAGGAAAGCGTCCGTGCGAAGTTCTGAGGAATACTCGGCACGCAAACATTCATTAATGCAGGTGCCCTGCACATTTCCTCTGCAAAGTTTTCGCGAAACTCCCAATTTTGAAGTCAAATATTGGAATTATTCCCTGAGCACACCCTCCGGACTCAAGGCGTTAATATTTCGTAAACCCTTAAATCTGATCTAAGCCACGAGTGTCATGGTGAAAATTTAAACTTTGTGAATTTCGTTGATAAATGAAAGAAAAATCGACTCCACTTTTAAAATATGCAAATAAATTCTTAATTGCGGACAAAGAAAGGGCAATCTACATTCTTTAATGACCGTAACTTCTTACGACCTCTCAAGAAATGAAGGCGGAATGTAATTCAAGACTATCCTTAAAGGAGTTTGAAATGAAGGATAACGAAGTGAGATGGTGGAAAAAGGTCGCAAAATTTATAGAGATTTACTTTTGTGTTATTGTGGTAATATTCATATATGAATATATGGAGAATATGATACTATTTGAAACTGCAAAGCGTCGAAAGTTGAAACAAATTTGTAAAATACATTTACCAAAAGTGTAGGATTGAATGTCCAAACGCGCGGTACCCCAGCGAACTCAATAGTTCAATTAATCCTGAAAAAAGTTAAACAAATATTCGCCAACATGCACGAGGTCACAAAATGATACTTCATTTGAAATTGTAATTAAAACGTTATTCTATCAGCAACTACTTTTACGAATTAAATCTCCTCTTATTAAAGCTTGATATGGCTAACTTAACTCTGTAGAGAGAAAGAGAAAAGGAAGAAAAATATGACTGTTACGAAAATCTCAGAGTTTTAACTAAGGCACATATTAAATGGATTAATAAGTATTAATAAATTCAAAACCGAATAAAATATTACATGTCTAAGGTTGAAAATGGTTTCTTCTTATATTGCTACCCGAGTATATAACATTTCATTTTCCTACTGATCCCATGCACATGAAAACTGATTGCTTACTCGGCCACATTAGATTCACATGTCAACAATATTACATAGCATCACTAAATGTTAAGGAAGTTCATTGGAAAAGTCATGAACGACGATTCTTAAAAAAATAGTTTTCGCCTCAATTCTCTTTCAAATTAATGCAATTAAAAAACATTTTCTTAAAAAACCGCTTCAGGTTTTTTATTTTTTTCTCTCGGATAAAAGAAAGGACGCTTGAAAGAATCGTGTAGGTCTCATTTTCGTTGATCACCCTTCTTTTTCTAAAATTGCATGTTGGGAATAATGGGCGACCGGGAGAGGTGGCTCTGTGCACCAACTGATGTCACTGCAGTGCCTCTGACCGGGAGGTCCTAGGTTTGAGCCCCGACGGTGGCAGAATTTTCGACACTAGCTTTTCAGCTACGTTGAATTCAGTCGCTGTCTGGAGGAGAATTCTAGAGGCCGGCTGCTCTGATCAGTAGTTTTCCGTGGTTTCTCCATCAACATCTGATCAACACCAGACGAATGCCGGAGCAGTACCCTAATAAACGAGCCACGGACCGCGCGAGATCTTTCCTACCTGTTCCTTGTTCTATCCTCTCCCCCTTACACACTCTTACACTAACATACACTACACTTCCACATATACCGGGAGACCGGTCGGAAGCTTAGAGTTCTCTCGGCTACGGCGGTGGTGGGAGATACCTATTTGAGGGAAACCCCTTAAGCCAACGGCATGTCGGCGCCGGATCTCGCCATCCAGCGGGAAAGAACACCGCCATCTCCCGAGGAAAGAACATACACTACACTTACTGGACCAATGACCATATTAGTTGACGCGCCCGGAATCACAACCAATTCCCTACTAATGGGGGAGACAATTACTAATTTTTTAAGCGTAGTTGGCACTTCAGACCGGCTGACTAGTGTAATGGTCAGGTGCATGGTGAGTGAACTTGCAGGACCAGACTTAGGTGCGAAAACATTTTTGCCGGTGGAAAATGCATTTCCAGGCTGATGTAGTCGTATAATATTGCGGGCCCGTTGCAGATACTGCGAGAAAGTATGTGATGTAGTAGCAACGCTAGTTTATTATTTCAGAAAATTTTAATTATAAAATAATGTAAACTTTTACGGCCAATGCCAGTTTTCATATTGCTTAATACTGGGGCTGACAAGCAGTGGTTGAGTTGATTTAACTGTTAATCCCCCAGATGTTTCGTCTTCCTCCGGAGTAGTCATGATCAGCGGAGATGGACAGGGGTCTATGATTCCTCATCTCCGTTTTTATGTATTCAAGACTTTCTAAATTTTTTTACCGAATTTTGACCTTTTAATGTTATTGCAAAGCCAAAAAAATCAAATAGCTCCTGGGCTGCCATAGTGGCGAAAGTCAAAAATAAAAATGATGTACCTTTCAACAGCAGCAGCATCTTATCTTACAGAACAGTGTTCTATAAACAAATGGCACAAGTGTGAATGTGAGAACGATGCGTTTTAATACAAGGTGAAAATTCAAACTCATTTATTTCAGCACTTGATTTTTTGATTGGACCTCTATTGCATCTCACAAACGATATTTCCAATTCTATGTAATACGGCACTGCTAATCTATCCTTGTTATCAATAGAATTCATATGATTAGAGTCTGAACCAAAACTAAACACTTGGGCAAATCATTTCATTAAAAAATAGGTTTTTAAATTTAATTTTTAATTTTGGAAGAAATTTTTAAAAATACATAAACATTCATGGTACAAGTATCGTTTTGACTTAAGCTCTAGTTCTATTCATGAAAAACAATCGAGTCAATTTCCAGTTTTATGGACATTTGAAAGTTATTTTAATTGTTATTTTTATAATTGTTGTTAATAAAGTCTGTTATTAATGTAAATAAACCAATAAAAATATTTGTGCATAACTAGTGGTTCTAAAGTTATGATGTCGCAGCTTGGGACCTTTCTGAATTCTTTTGTGTTTGTGATTTTGATTCAATCAAATATGAAGATATGTTAAATAACAATATCTTAAATTTTGCATGCTTTAAAGTACAATATATTACCATAAATATTACTTAAGTGTTGATTTTGTTCTGAATGCTGGGATAATTTCATATGAAGGTGATCAGTTAACCTGTTTCGATGTACTTATGCGTATATTTATTTTTCATTTCTTTCACCTTGGAGGAAGATTATATTATATATTTAGTAGTTTTCCTTCTTCGTGCTCTTTACTTAATGTATTGTCTTTTAGTTATAGTTATTTATAGTCATATTTTTAATTACTCTTGTGCTAATATAATAAATTCTACTACTACAAAAGTTGGCTTTAGTAAGGAAATCGCCGACCATATTACAGCTAATCATAGTACTATTAATATCCAAGACCACTTGTTAACAATCAGGCCCCTAATAAGTAGACAAAAAAGAATTATCATATCAAATGTCTGTCCTATCATACCTCATGATGTAATTCAAAGAGAGCTTAACAAGAGAAACATACTAAATCACTCCAAAATTTCTTTTATCAAAGCAGGAGTTACAGAACCTGGGTTCTCACACATTATGAGTTTTAGGAGACAGGTTTTTATTGACCCAGAGGACATTAGCAAGGTTCCAGATTCAATGACCATATTTTTTGACAATACAACATATAGGATTTACTTTACAAATGACACCATGGCATGCTTCAATTGTAGACAAGCTGGTCATCTTGCCAATCAATGCCCTACCAAGACCCCCACCTTAAATGCTCACTATGCTAACCAAGAACCAAATGAAAATCAAGAACAGGAATCAATGATAACACAAGATGTGCCACAACCCACCTTGAAGCAAATTGAAGAGCATGATATGGTTAATAACAGTGAACTACCAACTATGAATACAAGAACTTTAACTTATGAATCTTCCTCCCAAGCTGATGATGATAACTCCACATCCAAAACTACTAATAATGACATCCCAAAACAAAGTCAAGAACTGGAGGCAATGATAACACAAGAAGTGCCACAACACACCCTGAACCAGTTAGAAGAGCATAGTATGGTTAATAACAGTAGCTTACCATTTATTAGTAAAAGAACTTTAACATCTGAATCTTCCTCTCAAGCTGATGCTGATAACTGCTATCCCAAAACTACTAATAATGACATCCCGAAACAACCAATCAAGAAAAAGAAAAAAATGAAAAATGATAAAAGTGAAAACACAATAACACAAGATGACAATCAAAGCAAAACTATCGGTGAACTAATTAAGCCTATCCAGAAGATTATTGAAGAACAACCTGATCAATTTCCACTCAATTACATACAATTTAAAAATTTCCTTGAAAACTCCTTTGGAGCTAAAAACCCTATTATAATAGCTAAAGACTATCCCTGTGACACTCAGTCTATTATCCAGATGATGACTAATACATATCCTCTCCTAACAGAAAGATCCATTAAAAACAGATTCACCAGAATTATAAACAAATTAAAAATCAGCAACCCACTTAATGAAGACTCAGAAAGTGATACTTCTGCTTAAATTAAATAAATAGAAATACATCTGATGGATATTCTACAATGGAATACTAATGGTTTTTACCCTCGATATGAAAGAATACAAATTTTGTGTGAGAAATATAAACCTGAAATAGTCTGTGTGCAGGAAACCAACTTCAAAGGAAATAAAACAGGTAAATTAAAAGGATTCAAGTGCTACAATAGAAATCGATCAACTTCTTCTATTGAAAGTGGGGGTGTTGCTATTTTTATCAAAAATTATATAAAAGCAAACCATATTTATATCAGCTCCGACATCGAGGCAATTGCAATTCAAATACAAGTTCCCTTTTCTTTATATATATGCAACATATATATACCCAACAGCTATCAGTTTGAAAATAATGAAGTGAAGGATATCATAAAACAATTACCTAAGCCGTTTATTCTATTAGGTGATGTCAATAGCCACAATACCCTCTGGGGATCGTATAAAACTGACACAAGAGGCATCAATATGCAAGCTATCATAGAAGAATCTGACTTGGTATTACTAAATAACGGGCAACCCACACACTTCAATATAAGTAATGGACAGCTTAGTGCAATTGATCTCACACTCAGTTCCAACAACCTGGCCTCTAAATGCAATTGGTTTGCACTGGATGAGCCTCATGACAGTGACCACTTTCCTATTGTTACGACTATCAATGATTCTTCATGTATCTCGAATCCTCTGCAAGAGAGTATCAAGTGGAACTACTCCAAAGCCAACTGGAATAAATACCAGGAACAAATTAAAATGAAAATATCTCAAATATATATGTTTCAAGAACACGACACTGACATCATAATCAAATCGTTTACTGATGCCATAACAACAGCAGCTCATGACTCCCTAGAAATTATCAAACCCACCAAAAGAAGAAACGTGGTACCATGGTGGAACGAAAAATGTAAAAATTCTCTTAAACAGTCCAAACATGCGTTCAATCGGTACAAAAGACATCCAACAAAGGAAAATAAAATCGAATATAAAAAATTAAGAGCTGTTACAAGAAGAACAATTAAAGACAGCAAATCCAACTCCTGGATAAGTTTTGTATCCTCTATCAACGTGAATAATAACATCAAGGACTCTTGGAAAAAAATTAGTTCCATACAAGGTAATAAAAGATTTAATCAAATTCATTTTCTTCTGACTGAAAATGGCCAAGTTATTAATGAACCCGATGATATCGCAAATGAGCTGGCCAACAAATTTGCCAGCAATTCTAGCTCTCAAAATTACTCTCAAGCCTTTCAATCTTACAAAAATGAACAAGAAAGAGAACAGCCGATGGTGAACACAGAAGGATGTCACATTCAAGAGCACCTTACCTATTTCAATGAAAGAACTTGTCACAACACTAGAAGCCTCCAAAAATTCTTCTCCCGGACCGGACAATATACCTAATATCTTGCTTAAAAATCTACCTCAGGAAGGGAAAGATATTCTATTAAAAATATACAACTATATATGGATGCAAAAGGCATTCCCAAAAGTGTGGAAAACGGCTACTGTGATCCCCATTCCTAAGCCCGGAAAAGACCCAACATTAACTGGTAATTACAGGCCCATATCATTGACCTGCAACATGTGCAAGATTTTGGAAAAAATTATTAATCGTCGGCTAAGATGGTATCTCGATTACCAGAAGATTATATCCAGTAATCAGTTTGGATTTCGACCAGGACACTCAACGACCTCCCACCTGGTAAGCATAGATACCTACATTCAAGAAGCGTTTGCCAACAAACAACATGTCTTAGCTGTCAACCTGGACATCGAAAAGGCATACGATATGGTATGGATGCATCGAGTCCTACAGAAGCTGAGCGAAATTGGGGTACGAGATAACATGTATCAGTTTATTAAACATTTTTCGGAAGATCGAGTCATGCAAGTGAGAGTAAATGGAACATTATCTGCAAAGAAAAGAATAGAGAACGGTGTACCTCAAGGATCCATTCTAAGTGTTACACTTTTCCTACTAGCAATAAATGATGCGGACGAAAATATCAAACTACCAACCATAATTAGGAAATACGCCGATGATATTACTATGCTTTGCAAAGGAAGAAACATTAACTCAAGTCAAGAAATTATGCAAACTGCACTAAATTGTATTTATGAATGGTCACTCAAATCTGGATTTAAATTTTCACCTCAGAAAACGGAGTGTATATTATTCTCAAAAAAGAATATCCATAACTTACCTACGCTTAAAATTGGTAAACAGATCCTGAGATTTGTCACCAGTACCAAAATATTAGGAATGCACTTCGACACTAAACTGACCTGAAAGTTGCACATAGTGAACACTATTAATGAATGTAAAAGGAGAATCAACATACTTAAATGCCTCGCACACAACAATTGGGGAGCTGATAGACAATTGCTATTATTAACATACAAAGCGCTTGTGAGATCCAAAATAGACTATGGTTCAATAATATACAGATCTGCTGGTAAAATTGACCTCAAAAAACTTGATACAATCCATAACCAAGGTCTCAGGATATGCACCGGATGTTTTCATACCAGTCCCATCGGAAGCGTACTAATTGAAGCAAGTGAACACACATTATCTCATCGCAGAGAGGAACTAATAATCAAATATGCTCTAAAAGCAGCCACATCCATGAATCCAATTATAGTACAAGACATATATCCTAAAGAACAAGAGTATGTAGAGCATTCGCGTTTTATACCTTTGTACGCAAGAGCTAGAAAAGTACTTAGTGAACTTAATTTTGATCACAGAAAAGTAGAAAAGAAGAGAAATTATAAAATTCCTCCTTGGATAATCCCGGATATTTCAGTAGACCTATCCTCAGGCACTCATCAAGGTAATGAAACATCTGAGATAAACTCTGGACCGACAAACAATTATGACATGTTTTATCCAGTTTACGCAAAAGCAATTAAAAATACACAAGGAACAGAGGCAACAGTGGTAACGAAAGAGGCATTGGTCAAACATCAACTTAGCTGCTATGCCAGCCATCTTACTGCCGAATTATGTGCCATCTTGACCGCCATGAACTCATCAAAAAAATTAACCATTCAAAGTTCAGTTTATACTCAAATTCCCGCACTGCAATAAATAGCATCAACAACAATGAAACTTGTAATGAAATGATTATTATAATCCAAGAACTGTATAATGACATTACCAAATCAGGTAAAGAAGTAATATTGATATGGGATATGAATCAAGAAACGGAAAAGCAGAGGGAAACAGACAGAGTAATTAGTGGAAGCACAACAGATAACCCTAAAACTGTACTAGCAATCTCGAATACACTCCAAGATCTAGTGAAATATGCTGGAAAAATAATGGAAGAAAAATGGCCCTCCATCTGGACAACGCTTAAAAGAAGTGACCTACATAAGAAAGTAACTGAATATCAAAGCAGTAAACACAATAAATTGATAATCAACAAAAAACTAAGCCGAAGAGATCAAGTGATCATCACAAGAATCCGGACGGGACACTCAAAGTTGACTCACCTTCACTTATTGCAAAATAATCCCCCCGAACGTGTGATCTTTGTAGCTGTATCCTAACCCTGGACCACATCATTGTATCATGTCCCAAGTTCGCCTTACAGCGAACAAATCTTTTGCGGGGACAGGACATTGGGGCAATTTTATATTCCTCTGACTTTCAAAACCAAGTGGTCAAATTTTGTCAAATTATTGGCATTAATACAGAAATTTGAGGTCAAAACATGTTAACTTCTGTGAACGGCGTATATTGTAATAACGTAGAAATAAGGCATTAAAGCAATGTAACTATTATTAGAGATAAATGTTACCTGTGTACCCAGATAATGTAATTTGATGCGGTCGCTAATGACCTTGTAGTTGATGCGACCAAAAATAAACTAAAAAAAAAAGTTGGCTTTAGGTATTGAAAACTTTCTTCAAAAGTGATCATGATTATGGAAAGAGCTTGAAATGGGAAAGATTAAGAAAGATGAAACCTATTTCAAGCTTTGTCATATTTCCTGTTAAATTTTATCTTACAATAATACATTACATCATGAAAGAAGTGTAACAAATCATTTAATCTCAATGTCAATTATCAATCTCCATAATATTTGACAATGTGATAGTTGACACATTGCTTCAAGTAAAGTTCATGAGATGATTTATCAAATACACAATCATAAACCAGAAAAACAAAGAGTTAAGGAAAAAATACAAAACAATAATCAAAAATAATTCTATCCTAATATTAATCTTTCTCATTTTCGTGGATTACACGTGACAATGATCAAAAACCTTTCGAAGTATTTACCAAATTCTTAGCGTTTTAAGTGTGCTGATTTCAAAATAACATTAAGAATGTCGTATTGTAACGTATTGTAGGACTACAGTTAGCAACCGCCACAAAGGGCGGCGGCAGAGGATTAGACGCCAGGGGCCAGGCAGGATGTGACACGCCGAGGTATTCTGGGAAATCCTAAGAGCTAGGGAAAGGGATGCCCAAAGTACGGGACAGCGCATTTTTGCCGCGTGCCGCGTGTCAAATTCTTGGAATCCAGGGAAATGGATGTCCAAAAATGCCTGGCAAAGCGGTCAGTGTGGGCCGTGTGCAAAACCCAGTGACGTTTCAGGTCACGTGGGTGGGGGCTATATAAGAGCGGACGCAGAGCGCGGGGGTGGGGTTTGTTGAGCTGAGAGGGAACCCTCGTGCGAACGCACAAAAACTTGCGCCCAGGGCGGTGCGGAGCCGAGCTAGGCTCGTGCGGCAAACCATGTGTTGGGACGCCGTTGTGGACTATATCCACGGGTGACAAGAGGTCGCCGGAGCTGTCTGCTGTGTGCGGGAGGCTCGCTGAGGAGTGGCGCGGGCCACGAGTCAGTTATTCATTTTTAAGGATCGCTCCTGCGATCAGGGAAGTAAAGATCTACCAGAGCTGAGTAACTTAAAGTATGACTGTACATATTGTGAATAAACCTGTACATATTTATCATTGAAGCTCGTGTCTGTGATTATTGTGTATTCCCACGACGTCACAGACGGGTAGACATAATTGGTGGCAGCGGTTAAACGAATTCCACGGGGAATATCACCCACCAAATAGCATAATTGGTGGCAGCGGTTATAAAGAAGCCCACGGGGGAGTACGTGCACCCACCAAATAGTATAATTGGTGGATGCGGTTATAAGAATTCCACGGGGAAGTGTTGCTCAATTGTGATAATTAATAGCAGCAGTTAAAACATTCACGCCGGAACGGCACGGCATTGTTGCACCATACGCATAGTGGTGGCAGTATTACGAACAGTGGGTGGGCCAGTGCGTGGGTGTGTCGACGGGCAGACATAATTACGACGCACGGGAGCAGAGAGGGTCCGCTCCGAGCCAGACGCCCACGTCTTCACGGCAACGCCGGAAGGAAGGAAGGAAGGAAGGACGGAGAAGGAAGGACGTCTCAAGGCCAACCGGCTTTGATAAAATCAAGAAGTCAGCAAGGATCTGGTGTAAGTATAGCTATCTGCATTGTAAGGTTCAGTTCAGGTTTCAGTTATGGCTTACTTACCGAGATTCGGGAAAGATTGTGTAGTGCACGTGGCACAGGAATTAGGACTCCAAATTACAGGTGGAGAAACTTTGGTAGTGCTAAAAAAATTGATAGAGGAGCATTCCGATTACGAGGAGGAATTTGTGAAAGGGATAGCTCAGGCATATAAGGATGAACGTGAACGAGAAAAGGCCGAACGCGAATTAGAGAAGGAACGCGCCTATAAGGATCAAAAAGCCGAACGCGAAGCAGAGAAGGAACGTGCATTTCAGTTAGAAAAACTGAGAATAGAACAGGGCCAACTGGCGGGTAGAGCTAGTCCGCAGTCCGAAGTAAATAGCAAAATGCACATTCGATTAAATCAAGTTATGAGCCGATTCAAAGGGGAGGACGACGACATAACAGCATTTTTAAGTGTTTTTGAGAGTCAGGCGGAACAATTAGAAATTCCAGAAGAAGAGTGGGTGGCAAATCTTATGGGACTGCTCCCACACCAAATCAATGCATCGCTAACTTTAGAAGGGCAAGGTAGTAGAACAGAATATGCCGATTTAAAGAATAGGTTATTAGAAATGTATCGATTCAATGCCGAGAAGTTTCGACAATTGTTCGCGAAACATGTAAAAGCCGCGAATACTACCTGGAACGTATACGCGAGAGAGCTGAAAAATTATTGCAAAGAATGGGTAGCAGGACTAGATATTCATACGTTCGAGGACTTAATGAATCTAATTGTAACCGATCAATTGAAGCGTCGTGTGCCTATTGATATTAAAGAGCATTTTATTGATGAGTGGGGGGAATTTAAGATGCCGTTAGAACTAGCTCGTAAACTAGACAACCATGAAAACAATAGGGCAGGCTGGAAACGGTCTTCGTTCAAGCCTTATAGGAAATCGGAAGCCGTAGGGGAACAAGTTGCAAGCACGAGCAAGACGATGCCGATAGTACCGGAATTTCAGGGGAAACCGAGCGGTAAGAAAACCGATGTTAGGGCAGCATACGAGAAGCCAGACAAGCGGAAATGCTACGGGTGTGGTGCCACAGACCACATGGTCCGTGAATGCCCGCAGCGCCGCGTGGCCGAAAAAATGAATCATGTGGCAGACAAAACAGCTACGGAATTGTTTTCACCGTACGTGTTCTTTGGAAAAATTAATAAAATTCCCGGGAGATTTTTGCGCGACTGTGGTGCCAGTTTCGATCTTGTCCATGAGAAATTTATTAGCGACGAGAATTTAACGGGAGAAAGCGTGTGGATTTTGCAACCGCTTGATGCCTCACCACGAAATCTCCCGGTGGCAGAAGTCACTATTGAAGGGCCATTCGGGAAAGTAGTAACTAAAGCCGCAGTTGTGCCTCGGGAATGCGACAGCGGATATTACTTATTAAGTAATAGAACAGCTGCTCTGTTGGAAGAAGTAAAGGCAGGATTTATTGAGCCACAATTAGTTGCAGCCGTAACGACGCGGGCAAAAGCCGCTGAAACGTCGCGGGTGACTCAAGAGTCGGGGCCGGCTGACCGACACGCAGGCGAGTTTGACGCGGACGAGCAGGTAGAAAACCTTGAACAATTGAGGCAGGAGGAAGCCGTTAGTGAAAGGGACGCCAGTGCAAGTGTACTAACGCCCGAAGTGAATGAACTCATAAATGTTACCCAGACTGAGTTCGCAGCTTCACAACAAAGTGACCCGGAAATCAAAACATTATACGACGCGAATAAGCACAACGTACCGGAAGCAGGGCGAGAGTCGTATTTCGTGAAAAATAGTATTTTGTATCGGTCAAGACACAGCAATCGCGGAGAAAAATTTAATATGTTAGTAGTTCCGACTAAATATCGGGCCGCCGTTCTCAAGGTGTGCCATGAAACCGCGAATGCACATTTAGGTTGCACTAAGAGCAAATCCAGCATGTCGCGATACTTTTATTGGCCTCGTTGTTTCCAGGATATGGAGACATATGTGAAAACTTGCGATGTGTGTCAAAAGGTTGGTAGGCCAAATGATCGTAAAAAAGCACCGTTAATGTTAGTACCGCCGATAACGGAAGTCTTCGGTAAAATAAATATTGATACTTGTGGACCTCTTCCCGAAAGTAAAGAAGGCAACAAGTTTATTTTGACAGCCATTTGTTTAGCGTCTAGGTATCCGGAGGCTATTCCAATTAAAGATTTGCAATCAACAACTATCATTAGTGCCTTGTTGACATTATTCAGTAGAATCGGGTTTCCTAAGGAATTACAAACAGACCAGGGCACGTGCTTTACAAGCGCATTGACAGGTGAATTTGCTAGGAAGTTTGGGATCAAACTGGTGAGAAGTTCGCCCTACCACCCGCAGTCAAATCCTATCGAACGCGTGCATAGAACGATGAATCGCTTAATCAAAGTGTTATGCTTGGAAGCAGGAACGGAGTGGGAGGACCAAATGCCCGCGATTTTATTTGCTTTGAGAACCACGGTGCACGAGAGCCTCGGATTCACTCCAGCTGAATTAGTGTATGGGAGGAACCTCAGAACTCCCATAACCTTATTATATGAACACCTTGCAGGCGAGGACGATGAGGAAGAAAATTCCGTCGTCGAATATGTGTTCAAGCTAATAAATAGGCTTCAGAAATCTCGCGAATTAGCTCACGAGAAGCTTGTTAACGAGCAGGAGAAAAGAAAAACGTGGTACGATCGGCGAGCCGTACACAGAGAATTCGCGCCGGGCGACCGGGTGCTGGTGTTGGCCCCGAATCGCACAAAAAAGTTATCTGTTCAATGGATAGGACCGGGAGAAGTAGTAGAGAAAAAATCGGACACGAACTACTCTGTCCGAATGCCTGGGAAAAAGGAAGAGCGTATCTACCACATTAACATGTTGAAAGCGTACGTGCAACGTACCGAATATCTGAATTATGTAGCAGATCGCAGCTCAAACTTTGAAGTTGAGGAAGACGAGCTGGATAAGTACGCTATTAACCTTGATAGTGTCGACTTCGATGCGGAAGCTATGCTCGAAGGAACAGAAGTCGAAGACGAGTTCCGCGACAAACTGCTCAAATTAATTGTAAAGTACAAGCATATATTTTCAGACAGACCAGGGTTGACGGATGTCGTCACCATGGACATTGAATTGACGGACGAGTCGAAAAAGATAAGAAGTGCGCCTTATCGAATGTCGCCGCGTCAATCAAAAATTTTGCAGGAAGAAATCGCGAAGATGTTACGGGATAACATAATCGAAATAGGCGACTCTGATTATGCTTCCCCTATGATTCTTGTAGAGGCGCCGGGACGAAAACCAAGACCGTGCGTAGATTATCGCAAGCTAAACCAAATTATAAAATCAGAATATTTTCCGTTGCCGAACATGGAGGAGAGGATAGAAGCAGTAGCGGCAGCTAAGATTATTACTACATTGGATTTAGCAAAATTTTATCATCAGATACCGCTCACTCCGAGAGCGCAAAGATATGCGGCTTTCTGTACAAGCTTTGGCACGTATAGGCCATTAAGATTGCCCTTCGGGCTAAAAAATGCACCTTTTCAGTGTAGTAGGATGATGGCAGCTTTATTAGCAGGATGTGCAGAATTTGCAGTCCCATACTTGGATGACATCGCCATTTATAGCGACACATGGCAAGAACACCTTAGACATTTAGAGCAGGTGTTTCTAATATTAGAGAAAGCGAAGTTGCATGTGCAGCCAAGCAAGTGTAAATACGCGCGTAAGAATGTGCAATACCTAGGCTACATGGTTGGTAGTGGCATGATGCGGCCGGTAGAGGCCAAAGTAAAAACTATTAAAGAGCACCCCGTACCTCAAACGAAAAAGCAAGTGCGTGCTTTTCTCGGATTAACGGGTTACTACAGGAAATTTATTCCCGATTATGCGGGTATATCAGCGCCATTAACGGACTTATTGCGAGGTCGCGAACGGCAAGGCAGGGTAACGTGGACGCCAGCATGCGAGATGGCATTCGAGAAACTGAGAAACGCTCTCTGTCACGAACCCGTCCTTCACGCGCCAGATTTTAATAAGGATTTTATAGTGCAGTGTGATGCGTCAAAAAGAGGTATTGGCATCATTTTGGCACAGTATAATGATAGAGGAGAAGAAAAACCGGTGTTATACTTAAGTCGTAAATTCACAGATTCGGAATTATTACGATGTACAACAGAACAGGAGTGCACAGCCATAATATGGGCATTGCAGAAATTAAAGTACTATTTGGATGGAAATGCAAAAATTAAAGTGGAAACAGACCACAACCCATTAGTATGGCTAAATAATTGTTCAAGTAAGAACCTGAGATTGATGCGTTGGTCATTAATGATCCAAGCATACAATTTAGAAATTATTCATAAAAGGGGTAAGGATCACGTAAATGCTGATGCCTTAAGCCGTATGTTTTACTGATACATGGAACCTGAACTGAACTGGGAATGCGGAGGGCTACACTGAACCGAATCACTTGATTGCATTGTATAAAATCAAGACAAGAGAAGAATCACTGTATATATGTAACAAATTGTTGAAAGTGTATTGTTTGTGTATTCTGTTTGTTTCATGTGTGTCTTATGTATGTGCAATTATGGGTACAAAGTGAAGCTCTGAAGACATTGTTGGTTCTGGGGGTATCAGGGAAAGTATCACATCATTTGATTGTGAATACTACGGATGTAACTGCAGCAGACTGTATGTAATTTAAGATTGTAGAAAATTGTATATATTAGAATGAAAGGAGGTACGTGAAGTAGGTTAGTTATTTATATTAGCTAGATTTTGATAAAAAAAATATGTTGTAAATATAGAGTAGGTTAGAGAGATCAATAGAGTGTGAGCCCAATGGCCAGGTAAATGGGATAATCATATCCAGATCCACAAATCTAGTTGCGGGACGAATTTTTTATTGTGGTTATATCCTGCATAAAAAATTCAAAATAGGGTATGGAGAAGTATGTAACGTATTGTAGGACTACAGTTAGCAACCGCCACAAAGGGCGGCGGCAGAGGATTAGACGCCAGGGGCCAGGCAGGATGTGACACGCCGAGGTATTCTGGGAAATCCTAAGAGCTAGGGAAAGGGATGCCCAAAGTACGGGACAGCGCATTTTTGCCGCGTGCCGCGTGTCAAATTCTTGGAATCCAGGGAAATGGATGTCCAAAAATGCCTGGCAAAGCGGTCAGTGTGGGCCGTGTGCAAAACCCAGTGACGTTTCAGGTCACGTGGGTGGCAGCTATATAAGAACAGACGCAGAGCGCGGGGGGGGGGGTTTGTTGAGCTGAGAGGGAACCCTCGTGCGAACGCACAAAAACTTGCGCCCAGGGCGGTGCGGAGCCGAGCTAGGCTCGTGCGGCAAACCATGTGTTGGGACGCCGTTGTGGACTATATCCACGGGTGACAAGAGGTCGCCGGAGCTGTCTGCTGTGTGCGGGAGGCTCGCTGAGGAGTGGCGCGGGCCACGAGTCAGTTATTCATTTTTAAGGATCGCTCCTGCGATCAGGGAAGTAAAGATCTACCAGAGCTGAGTAACTTAAAGTATGACTGTACATATTGTGAATAAACCTGTACATATTTATCATTGAAGCTCGTGTCTGTGATTATTGTGTATTCCCACGACGTCACAGTATCATCCACAATTTGTTCACATTTGAACGTTTTCCCTATATAGCTAGAGAAATGTAGTTCGAGTATATAGAAACGTTTGAGACGCAGGAAGTTAAAATGATAAAGTATTAGGATGACAAAGGAAGTAGTATGCGCTTTGGTAAAATATTTCAATATTGTGATCTCTTCTGCTACCGCGCATCGAGAGGAGTGGCGGTTTCACAGTCAGAGTTGCATTTGAAAAACGGCATCGTGTTTGTTTTATTCGAGGCGTACGTTTTTGCACTCTTGCTATCAAGATAAGATCCTAGTTTAGGAATTAGTGGTCAGTCATGAGTAATCGTGGTTATAAAAACAGTCCTGGCAGTTTTTGTTATATTAATGGCGAATTTGTGATTGAAACACAGCGACGGAACATTACAGACTTTGTTAGAAATGTGTATTTTTCAAATTTTGGAATTAAATTTGGATATCAGGCCAAATCTTGGACGACACATAAAGTAAGGCTTCCAAACACGATGTAAATAAGTTCCTAGACAACAACAAAAAATACCCAAACTATCAAGCTATTGTTGCCAATATGTGAATGCTTTCAAGAAATTGGTATGTTAAATCAGCCACAAGGTTAAATTTTTAAACATACATTCACAATTCTTTCCGGACCATTTAGGTGATGTAAGTGCAGAACAAGTTGGGCGTTTTCATCAGGCTCTAAAAGTTATGGAAAAACGTTATCAGGGCCGCTGTAACACCATCATGAAAGAAGATTACTGTTGGCCACTTCACCCAGAGTCAACAAACGGCGCATAGGAGTAAAAGCAGGAACTTTAAAGAAAAAGTAAAAACAGGAACTTTAAAGAAAAGAGACCAAGAAAATATACGTTAATGGACACGTAAAGCCTTTGTAGAATATAATGTAAAAAACGTAAAGCCATCATCCATGTATAAATAAAGTTCTGTCGGTATTTTAGTCGTTTCCTTTGAATTTTTAGTGCTTATTTAGCATGTTTTCCCCTATCTTGCTAGATCAAATTGTGAGTAAATTGTGGGTGATTGAAACAAACAGAATTCAGATGCGAATTCTGCACACACCAAAACTATAAAAATCAACTATAAAGATTAAACAAGTTTTTTGAACCATTTTTTTTGTTAGCATGTGTTATTACTAAGAAATATTAAAGAACTCTTCACATTCGCGAGACATAGAAGAAAGATACTTAAAGAAAAAGGCCCATAATCATATGAAGAATATCACTACAATCCAAAATACTTAAAAATGTTAACAGAGAGAGACAACACACACTTAATTTCTTTCTTTCTTTCTTTCTTACATCAAAACAGTTAAAAACTGTGTATGACGAGCTATGGAAAAAAGTGAATTCTGTGCACGTTTTCATAATTCTGTGATCCCTACACAAAGCCATATACTACTTGAATTTTGAATACAGGGATGGAAAAAGGAAAAAAACCGCTCCGATGTAATAAAATCTATTTTCAGGGATAAATCATTTTATTTATCCATCATGTTCTTCGTCAAGGAATAATACTTCCTACCGCAACACCATGGAAACGATAACTTGAATAACTAAATTTCCCACAGAATTCTAGAAGACGTGTACAGATAATGAAGTTACATTTATATCGAGAAGTATAACAAGGGGCCATCTCAGCATTTGTTCAATGGAGCAGGGAAGCTGGACGAAAAACCTGATCGAAATGGGGGTAATTGACCCGGAGGTTGCAGTACAATACTTGTTACAGGTTGTTTACATTTATAGAGTCTAAATGGTAAATAATGTATTATATATCACTGTTAAAATTAATGTTACTTTCCGTGTGATACTAATTTAAATAAGAGTCAGACCACTTAATTATTCCAAAAGAGTAGGTTAATGTTGGTACGGCCCAGGTGTTGATGGATCTTATATTGTTATTATCTGGTAATTTTGTGTTGGGTACTTCAGTTATTCTACTCCGGTACTTTTCCGTGAAGTTCTTCTTTAGTTGGGTGTGTTAAATTGTGCAATTCTGCCATAATTGAAGATAAACATAGCACTCGGTTCCAATTCTTCAATACCTTGGAACTGCTGGTTGGGTTGTACAGTTTCCTGTTTCCGAACATTGAGAATAGCGCTTTTGTCTATACCAAATGAGAAGTTAATATCTTTACTAAAGATGGCCGCAGTGTTGATCAAGGATTGAAGTTGTTTCATGGTTCCGGCGTAGAGTTTCAGATCATCTATAAAAAGAAGAGGAGTGATCTTTCTATCATATTTTTTTTTGCAACCCAACTTACGTTTTGCAATAGTGCAGATAATGATTTGATGAATAAACAAAACCGCATTGACGAGAGAGAATCTCCTTGGCATATTCCTCTTCTATTGTTAATGGATACTTTTTTATTTCAATATGACCACCACATCTCCATTCCACCACATTAACCATTCTCCACATCATCATCATCGTCGTCGTCGTCGTCGTCGTCGTCGTCGCCTTCAAGCATTTAATAATTACCGGAGAGATCGTGTAAATTTCAAGTACTTTCAATAGCCAGTCGTGAGGGACTGAATAATATGCCTTGATGTAATCTATACAGTATACATGTAGATTTCGCTTCTCAGCTTGCACCTGCTTCAGTATTATAGCATCGATGGTAAGTTGCTGTTTGCCGCCCAGAGTTCCGTGGGCACATCCCTTTTTTCTTCTGCCAAAAAGTGATATGTTTTGCAGTGTTAGTACATTTCTTCTATTACTATAGAAGACAATAACTTTTATACTACAGATAAACACATGACTGGCCGATAGTTTTCGGGCTTCGAAGAGTCCCTCTTCTTGTACACCACGTTCCCTTCAGTTAGAAAGATAGGGATTTTTTCGGGTGTCGGATATTGATGAGAAATATCTTACTCTAGCTCAATGTGCAGACACTAGGTGTTTCAGCTAAAAATTGTGAATTTAATCGGGACCTGGCGCCGTCGAGTTCTTCTTCTTCTTTTGCACCTTTGCAATATCTTCAGCTGTAAATCTCATTTTCATTGGCATTATTTCTGTATGTTTTGTTTCATTTTTCTTGATCTAGTTTGCATCTTGTTGGTACCGTCCTAGTTCCATCCACAACAAACCCCACAATTTAGTTAGCTCATTGACATCTGCAGTGAGGTTATTCTCCCTATCTACACTCTCTGAACCCAGTTCAAGTTGCTTAAAGAACTTCTTTCTTTTTTTGTGGAAATCCAAGTTTTGCTGATTTCGCTTAGTTCATTTTTCTTAGTGCTTTCTCTTTGCCTTCTGAGCCTTGCTCCTTTATCTTCAAACTGTTGTCATAATGAATCTCTAAGGTTAAGAAGAAGCTGAGCAATCTCTGGGCATGTTATATTAATTGCATCTCTTCTCGGAATGTCTTTTACTTTCATAACAACTCTTTTCGAATGATTGATGATTAAATATTCAGTAATAAGGTCTACTTTTGAACGTACCTTATCAATGCTGTTTTCTAGTCTCATCTTCCAAGATGGATTGCTGACGATTTCCTTTCTGAAGAATGTGTTTGTAGGTTTTCTGTCCATTTAACTCGATGACAGTTACTGCTGCACAGTGTATCGCAAGATGTATTTCTGTCAAATCATGAGTGTCATTTATATATTGACGCAAAACTTCATTTACTTCTTTCAGGGTAGGTGAAGCTTTCTCAATTATATGAAGGACAGGGACGTTTTTGAATGTTTTGTATTGCGATAATATTCGATAAGGCCATGGAATTTTGGATGCGCTGTGTTTTGTTCAAGTTCTTCTGTAGACATAGAGTTCTCATTGTGAAAGATTTCGATACCCTCATCCACCGTCGACGCTGAAGTAGTATCATCGGGCCTTCCATTAATGTCGCCCGGGTAATTTTGATATAATTCATCTCTAACGACTTCTTGGCTGTCCGGGTGACGCCGCGTAGTGGGATGAGAGGCCGACGTTTCTCCTGACATGTCACAGGCTTCCTCAGGGCATTGACGATGATTGTCAATGAAAAATTCACAAGTCATTGAAAATGATTTGTCAGTGCCCTGAGGAAGCCTGCGACATGTCAGGCGAAACGTCGGCCTCTCAGCTCACTTCGCGGCGTCACCCTGACAGCCAAGAAGTCATGGACTCGAGCCGCGGAAGCTTACGTGTAAATTTATCTCTAAGTTCTCGACGTATGTTTTCCAATTCTGTTAGTATCAGATTGCCAAACGTAATTATAATGTTCCTTCTATCCACCAAATTATGCTCGGTTATGTCGATTTCTGGATGTGCATTAGAGTTTTCATTGAAGAAGTGATGCCTGTGTCCTGAAAGTGGAATTTGGTGACACCGACTGACACGCTATAATCTTATGATAACTTCAATAATCATATTTCGTGACCATTTTATTAGGTCGTCTTTCCTTCCTCACGCAGGCAGTTTTGGCTGTCTTCTCCCACCTGTGAGGAGACGAGTAAGCAGTTGGAGTGGCACTAGATGTGTTGGCTTCTTCGTATTCCACGTTCGGTTGTTCTGGTTGATGTTGCGCTCTAGCTCTTTGAGTGACAGAACTTTCTCTGCCTTCGGCGGGTCACACTGTCCTGTACATCGCTGAATCTGCACGCTACCTGGCGCTCCCCAGTTAGCGGCTCATGTTCCGAGGCCTTACGACAATTTGAACGTATCTCCATAATTCTATGCGTATTTTCCATTGCCCTATTTGCATAAACATAATCGACATAGCCCGTCTCCCACGTGGCTTGAGATGACTTGCGGTCAGATGTAGGGTTGGACTTTGGGAGACGAGGGTAAATACGGGAAAGGTTAAAAAAAGGAAACCTCACCAGATGGAAAGTGGCTGGGGTTTAGGTAACGGAAGAAGGCGAGTAACTCGATCGGCCCGCTTACTCCTGCTGGAAGGGAAAAGGCGGAATATGAAAAGGAGAATGTCTAGGTTAGGACAGGAAGCAGCGCCCCTTTGTAGGTAGAGGAAACATGGCTGATTGCGCAGCTCCTATCCTTCGACTGGGTACTGCCGGCGATGAGGTCGCCAGTTCCCTACGCCATTATTATTATTATTATTATTATTATTATTATTATTATTATTATTATTATTATTATTATTATTATTATTATTATTATTATTATTATTATTATTATTATTATTATTGGCGAATTCTCCCCAGAAATGGAAGACGTTAAGCAAGTAACTCGATCAATTTTTCTTTGAGTTCTTCTTGTTGATCCAATAGACTTTCATTCTTTCCGAGAAGGCTCGTTTACGTTCTTCTGACCATTTTGGTCTGTACTGTTTTTGTTTAGGTTGCTCTGACATAACTTCCCATTTGTCTACTTTGTGTCTGAAGGTGTCTCTTTCTAAAATGTCTGCTGGTCTTATGTTTGCGTTTTTGAGGTCCTTCCGAATTTCATCTAGCCAAGGTGTGGAATTTTTAAGTGATGTTATATAATGTAGTATCCTTTTTGTCAGTCGATTTTCCGGTAGTCTGTTGAGATGACCAAAGAATTTCATTCGCCTTTTCCTAATATCAATTTCTATGTTTGAAAACTGTTCTGTTGTTTTAATTGTTTGCAGCTTGTAACCGTCTTGGGTATGTCTTGCTCCTAGAATTTTCCTAATGATCTTTCTCTCTCCTTTTTTGATTTGTTCAAGTTCGTGTTTTCTGTTAAGGTTCAGTGTTTCACTTGCGTAGAGGATTGTTGGTTTTAAGACTGTGTTGTAGTGACGAATTTTTGTCCCTCTTGACATGCATTTTTTGTTGTAGAGATTTTGCACTAACCCTAATCCTTTTTTGACTTTTTGGAGGCGATGTTGATGTGAGATTTTTTCAAGGCCTGTCGGTTCAATGAATTCTCCCAGGTATTTGAAATATGGGACCCTATTGACTTTACCGTATTTTGATTTCAAGCTCGCAATGTCTGTTTTTGAACAAAAGAATTCAGTTTTCTCGAAAGAGATTTGTAAGCCTACTTTTTCTGCACATTCTTTAAGTACTTCCAGCTGTTTGACAGCTGTCTGCTCATCCTCTGTTAGTATCGCTAGGTCGTCCGCAAATGCGAGGTATGGTATGTAGAGGTTGTTTTTGGCAAAGCCCAGTGGGATTGGCTTCCAAAACCCACATTTCTTGAGTTCTTTTTCCCATTCTTCCATAACTTTGTCTAGAACGACATTGAATAGAATAGGAGAGAGTCCATCACATTGTCTCACACCGGTTTGAATGTCGAAGGCTTCTGAAATTTCCCCCATAAATTTTACTTTCGATTTCGTGCCAGTTAGTGTTTGTTTTATGATTTCATGTGTTTTGGGATCTAATCCTCTCTCTTCTAAAATTTGAAATAGTGACAGCCTGTCTATTGAGTCGTATGCCTTTTTGAAATCTACAAATGTGCATACTATGGGTTTTTGTCTAAGGGCTCGCATTTTGAGAATGGTTTTGAGGTTGAAAATTTGCTCTGGACATGACCTGTTCGGTCTGAATCCTGCTTGATATTCTGCTATTTTGGGTTCTAACTGCTGTTGTGTTCTACTCAAGAGACAAGCTGATAGAATTTGTGTAAGTGACTGGTAAGAGGGAGATCCCTCTATAGTTGTTTACATCTGATTTATTGCCTTTTTTATGTAGTGGATGAATGAGGGCAATCTTCCAGTCATCCGGGATTTTTTCAGTTTGCCAGATGTCTTGGATTATTTGTGTAATTTCCTTGAGAGAATTTGGGCCTAAATTTTTTAAGAGTTCTGCTACAATTCCGTCCTCCCCTGATGCTTTGTTATTTTTAAGTTTCTTGATGTGGGAATAAATTTCTTGTGTTGGTGGTGACGAGTTTTGAGGTGTGATTTCTGGCTGCACTTTTGGGAATCTCTCTTTAGGTTCCGGACAATTTAAGAGCTGTGAAAAATATGTGGCTAGTTCCTGGCAATTTTCCTTATTTGTCAAGGCCAATTTACCATCTTGTTTTTGAAAGCAAAGGTTATGTGGTGAGTACCCTTTGACTTGGTTTGAGAAGCTCCTGTAGAAATCGTGTGTATTATAATTTTTGAAATTGTCTTCAATTGATTCTAGTAGGTCGTTCACATATTTTCGTTTATTTTGTCTTAAAATCTTAGATGTCTGTTTGCGAACTGCGAAAAATTTCTTCTGTGTTTCTTCTGATTTGTTGCAATTGTAGTTTTGAAATGCCTTTTTTCTTTCTTCTAGCGCATTCTCACATTCTTGATTCCACCAAGGGTGTTTGGGTTTTTTGTGAAGAGGGATCAGATCTTTTGCTGTTTTAATGATTTTTGTTTGAAATTTCTCCCAGTCTTCTGCGTGTTGTTATTATTATTATTTCCTATTTTCTATGGATACACACTGATCACGGGGTTCTCAAAATCATCCAAGGCAACAATGGTTTGCACGTAAATTGGAACAAGAATATATTTGGTTTTTACAAACAGTTTAGTACAATATATTTTTTTATATCCGTCAAATCAGGATTAAGAATTTACGCACTATATTCGCTGTTCCCAATAATACAGCTTTCTGAATGGTCCGCAAATGGTTTACAGTCAGTTTTAGCTTCTTCGCGATCTCTTGCCATTCCTTCGTGACCAATCCATTCGCTCACACCACCACTGGAAGCACTTCCACTGCAATCCATATGTGTCCTTCAAATCAACAGCCAGGGGTTGGTATTTACTCCTTTTCTCAGCAACAGTTGATAAATCCTGTCCTCTGTAGGGGCCGCAACATCAATGATTCATGATGTTTTAGATATTTATCAAACAGAGCAAAATCTGGTTTATTTGCTCCCACTGTTTGGTCAGTGATAATCAGGGAACGGATTTCTATGTAAATACATAGTTACTAAATAAGCTAATACTAATTTGCATTATCTTTATGTTTCACAATGTGTAGACTTGAAAAATGCTACTTTTATTTTCCATAGTTTTCCATATTTGGGGTTTTGGCACATATTTGAATAAAAGTCCATATTTTTCCATACTTCTTATAAAATCAGTTCATATAGCATATTAAGCTTAACAGTGAAATTTCATTTAATATTATTAGAAATGCATCTATACAAAAATAGCTTTGAAATTTTCAGTAATTCTTTAAACATACGATTTTGTTTGAACATTACGGAAAATTGACAATGGGAAAGTAAGTTAAGAAACTGTTAATGTTTCCATTTATGTGAAGAATAGATCCACTCTCCGGCCCTGCCTGAGGGGTCTGAGTGTCCCGCGATGTAAAGAGGGGCGCGAGGCGACAATGAATGAACTATTGAATTCGTTTGACAGATGACCTTGAGACTTCGACGGTCTCGGGGAAACGCACCTCGTTTCAGTATCCACACTACCCCTTCTCCTTTCCTTTGAGACTGCCACCCGAAAATCATCATTTTTGACGAACGTCAAAATATTGACGCATCTTTACGTTTCACCAACACTTTTCTGTCAGAAATGATGCTTCTTTGACGATCCGTCAAGGAACGAGTGTTGATTTTTTCGGAATCGTTCTAATTCATTTTCGCCGAAGACAAAATTGGGACGTGTGTGCAGTCTTATCATCTCTGTATCTCCAGGAAACGTCGCTATTCTAAAACAATATCCCCTTGTTTGTTAGGCTTCGGCATCCCGTGGAAATACTACATACTGTGGGCGTAAAGAAGGATTTGCGAAAGAAACGATATTTTTATTTACACAATCGCAGTCTGTAAATTCCATTGCAATGACCGAAGGAAATGTGTAGCAAAATAAAATCTTAAAGCTATCAACTACTACTGTGCATGGGCGTTAGAGGCTTATTTCCGTTTGAGGGGTATTCCAGGCGTGGTTTTATTTCTTCTCAATTTTTCCACAACACCGGCTTCGACATTTGCTCGTTACGCAGTGAGGATCTTCCAGTTAATGAAAAGTATATATTTTTACACTTTTCATTAACGTTCAGAAAACGTAATAACGTGTTCTGGACGCATGGTTCGTAAATAAACAACAGTGAAGCATCAAACGTATCTCTCATGTTATCACACCCGCCACACTTAAAGAGGAAAAAAGTAAAATAACTAGGTTAATGAAAAACAATGCACGCGTTTGATTCACTCTAACCTCACAACAGAAGTTTAACGAGTCATCAAAGCCGTTGATGGCGGGGTACCGGTCTATCAAAATTTGACAAATATTGTGACGATCGGCAAGCGAAACGACCTTGGTGAAACGTAAAAACGGCGTTTGACGCGTCGTCAATGGTTTGACGTCCGTCAAAGGTAATGATCAGCGCTGGTGAAACCGGCCGTTTATTTTGAATATCACGCATCTTCCCTTCACTTGTGCTCAAAAGTTAGTGCACGCCTAAATATTTATTATTTTATTTTTTTATTTAATAGGTAATTATTACAGGCAAAGTAAAAATCTTGATGCAATGTGGCTAGGCCGAAGGCCTTTAAGCCATTACAATACCTACATTCTACAGCGTTCTAACCTTTCGAATTCTGGTATTCACCCCAAATGGTCTCTCCTTCGCATCAAAGCCGCGGAAAGAGACCATAAGGTACGGCTGAGGAAAAAACCCCTGAAGGGGGAAAAACCTGCCGTCAGAAGCCGAGTACATGCTAATCTATCCGGTTTTTAATCCATTTATTTATTTGGCGCGGGCGTCAGGCATTCTCCTTCCAGTGTTTGGCCTCCTCCGCACCTGAAAACAAACATCACCACAGAAAATCGTCCGCACCAACGCCTCTGCCCTAACATTTCCGATTCCTACTTCCCTTCGCCTCCTAATGTGTTTTATTTTAACCGTTTGCTTTTATTTTATTTTAATATAATTTAATTTTAATTTATTTAACTTATTTTAATTAATTTAAATTAAATTTATTTAACTTATTTTAATTAATTTAATTTTAATTTATTTAACTTATTTTAATTAATTTAATTTTAATTTATTTAACTTATTTTAATTATTATAAGTTAATTTATTTATTTTTATTGACTTATTTATCTACTTATACTTAGCAATTGACTAAAACTTATAACTTTTTTTTTTTTTTTTACTGTTTACTAACCTAACATAACTTACTGACTAACCTAATTATTGTTAGTTTATTGATTTATTATTTATTTCTCTCCAGTCTAGGCTCTGCTCGTACTAACCAGTGCTGTTTTCCCACTCCCTAATTTCAGTTTCTCTAATGGTCCGAACCTTTCCTAGAAATGTTCCTAATTCTTTCATGAAGTTAGATCTTTTATCACCTAGAATGTTTTGGGCGAGCGTTACGTTCCTATGTTGGAAGTAGTAATTTCCCATTCCCATCCATTTTCCTCTCCAAGTTTCGGTCGCATTGCAAATTAAAAGGATGTGGATCCAGTCTTCCCTATCACCGCAAAGCACACAGATGCCATTACCATTAGAGTCCTTTAATCTACGTTGCATCCACCCCCCGACCCTGAACCAAGCGTATCCCCCTCTTGCGTCCTTTCGCAGTGTGTTTACGTAACGTTCGCAACCCCATAACGGACTCGCGTGAATTTGCGCAACTAGCGAACGTTTTTCGGCCGTTGCTGCCAGGATCTCTTGCCTTTTAATATCCGCAAGTCTACCCGAAATTAGCCGTTCTATCTCACGTGTTCCCCTATCTCCCACCATCTCCGGAGAAACGTCTCCCAGACCTGCACGTTCCAGTAGCAGTTTAATTTTATACGACCAGTGGCGTTGGTTGCTTCCCTGTAACTGCACTCGAAAACATCTATGTATAAGTGTGTCAGACTGTTCACCTGCTAATTTAATCCAAAGTTTAATGGGTTTCATTTTAAAATCTTTCCAAATTCCTACACTACCGACCTCTCTTAGGACTCCGGCATTTGCTGCGAATCTAGAGACTCCGAGAATTAATTTGAAATAATCTGTTTCGACGCTTTCTAGTCGATCTATCCTATCCACTCCCCAAATTTCTGCACCATAATTCATTGCTGGGAGAACTAGCGATTTAAGCATTGTATCGCACACCTTTAAAGACAATTCCGGAACCCTGCGCACTGCGCCAACGATTTCTTTGAGCGCAATTCTTCCTTTACTGTGCGCCGCCACTATGTGATTATTCCATCCCCCATTCATGGAAAATTTTGCCCCAAGATATGTAAATGTTTTAACCCGGTCGATCTCGTCCTGAGCGTAAAACCATTTCTCTTTGCTACCCCAGATAAATCCATTCTTGAAGACAACTACTTTAGTTTTTTGAATATTTACTTTCAATCCCCATGTTTCACTATACGTTTCTAAGAGATTTAAACTTTTCTGTAAGCCGTCAATAGTCTCCGAGCATAAAACTAAATCATCAGCATATAGTAGTCCGGGAATGTTCAGGCCCTCAATTTCCGGTGCAGATGTATCCGCTTCCTGTAACCACGTCAATAAATCGTTTATAAACAAGATAAACAATAGCGGTGAGAGAGGACAGCCCTGTCTTACTCCTACTGTCGATTTTATTTTTCGCGTTGTACTTCCATCACCGCACCTGACACAGAAATTTACGTCTTCGTACATGCTCTGCAGCACTTTTAAAACTTTACGTGAGACGCCTAGCCCATTAAGTTTTTGCCATAAAGCTTTCCTATTGATAGAGTCAAACGCCTTTTCGAAATCTACAAAACTGCAATATAAGTGGCTCCGTTTACGCGCAAGCGCCTGTTTTACTAGGGTATCTAACACAAAGATATTGTCGGTAGTCGCGAAGCCTCTCCTAAAGCCTGCTTGCAATTCTGATATTTTACCGTGCTTTTCCGCCCATTCACTCAGTCGCCCGTTGAGTATTTTACAAAATAGTTTGCTCAGCGCTGGTAAAAGACTAATTCCGCGATAATTATGTGGGCAATTTGTATCACCTTTATTCTTAAAGACCGGTTGGAGGATCGCTGTACTCCACGTTTCTGGATACGATCCGGAATCAACTATTGCATTAAATAAATCCAGAATACTCTCTGGGTCTATGTGCCACAATTCCGAAATAAATTTTGTCGGAATGCCGTCCGCGCCGCCTGCCTTCTTATTATTCATGGCTAGCATAGCCCTGTTTACTTCATTCCAGGTTATAGGTTCGTCTAATTCAGGGACACCCCGGTCCGTGATAATATCTATCCCTGTTTCAATATTCGCTATTGTGAGCGCCCGTGAAAAGTACTGCTCCCACGCGTCTGATGAGATTGTATTACTTACATTTCTTTTATTACGCAGAGATCTTATAACGTCCCAAATTGATTTATTATGATCGTTTCTTAAAATTGCCTCTATTCTTGCTGTCTCACCCTCCTGCCAAGATTTCTTCGATTTCTTAATATTTATATAGGTACCTAAATATTTATAGGTATTCTCTTGTCAAAGTTCTTGGATATTCGTGCCACAATTTAGGATGTTTGTCAGGATCAAGGATTTTTCCCTTCCTCACGTGCACTGCAGCGCATTTGTCACTGCCCAACTCCATACAAATAGAGTCGCTGAAGGTCTTTGCAAGTTCAAGCAATGAGGAAAGCTGCTTCTTATCTCTGGCATATAACTTGAGATCGTCCTGGTAGAACTAATGATTAATCAGGATATGGAGGTTTTTGGTGATTTCATATCCCATCTCCGAATCTCTTAACATCCTTCTGAGAGGGTTCAGAGCTAATCATAAGGTACAAAGAATGTCTCCCTGAAAAATTCCTCAGTTCCTCAGTTCCTAAGTTCCTTGGGCAAGTTGCCATGCAGTGTTGGATTAGGTTCAGATATTGGGCATTAATTTGTAGAGGCAAAGGACATGCAAAAGCTACAAATGGGGTATCGAGTCGAAGGCCTTGGTGTAGTCAATCCATCCCACAGAAATGTTGCGGTGTTGTTTTTGGCTTGATAGCCTACAACACTGTCTAATATCAACAATTCTTTACAACCTTGAGCACCCTTTCTGCAACCATTTTCCACTGGTACCAGAAGATTGTTGGCCTTCAGATGGATATTCAGCATACTAGCTAGCACAGATGTAAAAATCTTATATACTACGTGGAGACAAGTGATGGGTCGATAGTTACTCGGAGACTTAGGATTGCTAGACTTGCATATCATAAACGTAACTCCTTCAGTAAATGACGCCGGAATGATAGTATGCTCGTTGAATGCGGCTTGAAACCACCTGGCAAGGACCACATGAGTACACGGGAAATACTTCCACCAAAAGTGTTCTATCCCATCAGTACCTGCTGCTTTCCAATTCAGCGTCTTCCTGATTGAATTGAAGATATCTCTTGTTGTTGTTATTATTATTATTATTATTACTATTATTTATTCTACTTTTTAAGTTGTTCACAGGAAATGAAAAGAAATTTCTGTCTTCTTATTTTTGTATTTTTTTTAAATATAAAATTTCTACGGACTCGAAACCCGCATGCACTTTTTTCAAATGTTTGTGAACGCCCTTCTCTGTGCCTGCACAGTAAAGATATCTTGAATCCGGGCAATGTGACGTGCGAGTTCTGTATGTAGTAGGCAAGAGTATGACATGGCCGTGGCCAGCGAAGTGAAGCCAGTGGTGAGCCCGCGGTGGCCTGCAAAAATGATAACGCCGAGGACGGGAAAGTAGGGGACCTCCGGAAAAGTAGAAGGCAGACATGCGAGGGCGCCGACGAGCGGAGGCTGAGCCAGCGCCGAAAACGGGAGCTGATCCGCGGGAGGCGCTTGACTCCGCCGACGTGCGGCGGGGAAGCGGTGAGCAAACCTGCCCGACGGAGGGGAAAAAGCGACACGTGTGGCCAAGTGGCGGGGGGCCGGGGACGGTGTTTCGATGGAGGTTTGGGACGCGATTGATTGATTGATTGATTGATTTTTTCGCGTTTGCGGGCATGTCAACTGCTTTGGTCATTAGTCCCGTTAGTGTAGTGCATGTTTGTTGTCGGGAGATGGCGGTGATCATCCCCCGCTGGATGGCGAGATCCGGCGCCGACCCCGCTGGATGGCGAGATCCGGCGCCGACCCGGTTGGGTCGGCGCCCCGGTGGTGGGAGAGTCCTGGTTAGAGAAAACCCCACTAGTAAGTGGGGTTTTCTCTAACCAGGACTCGCTACCACCGGGGCACCGACCCAACCGGGACAAGCTCTAAGCTCCCGACCGGTCTCCCGGAATATGTGGTAGTGCAGTGCATGTTAGTGTAAGTGTGTGTGTGTGTGTGTGTGAAATGGGAGTAGATAGGACAAGGAAGAGGAAGGAAATATCGCGCGCAGTCTGTTTCCCTCTTGATAGGGTTCTGCTCCGGCCTTCGGCTGGTATATATAGGATTGAGTGATGGTTAGTCGTTTGGTTGGTTGTTAGTGATTCCGGGCGCGACAACAGCTTTGGTCATTAGTCCCGTTAGTGTCGTGCATGTTTTCTCTCTGGAGATGGCGGTGATATTCCGCCGTTGGATGGCGAGATCCGGCACCGACCTACCGTCGGCTAGCGGGGTTTCCCCCTAGGGACGCTATCGAACCCGGAAGGGCCGGGCGCCGCCGTCGGCACCGGGCGAGGGTGGGTAATGCAATGGGAGTGGGAGCTCCTCCCCCAACGGGAGGAGCCTCGTGCGTTAAAGCGCCGCGCAGAGCCGCAGAGGGAACGCCAGACGGCGCTGGCGACCGCTGGGGGCGACAGGACCGCGGCAGCGGAGGCGACGGTGGGGCCGGAGATGGGGCGGATGTGAAAACAGCGGCGGAGGCGGAGGAGGGGATGTCCGGGGAATCAAGGAGCGGAAGCTTAGGCAAATGCGGTGGCGATAACGTTGAGATGTGCGGGTAGGGGCTGCAACGATGCAGCGCAAGCGGACAGCGGGCGGTGGCAGTAATCACGAGGGGGTGGGGTCTGGTGGGTTGATGGCGAACAAATTCACTTTCCACTGCCGGATAGCGGGTGCAACTTGCAATCAATTTTTGTGGAATTTGTGGAGGGTAGAGCGAACCCTCGTTAGAATTTTGTTGGTGCCGTTCAGCTGCCCCTCTCTCACTCTACCCCTTCTCCATCATCATCCTCATTATTGCTCTCATCCACTCATAAGATCACCATCCTTGCACGTCAATGACCTGACTAGTTGAAGGGATCGTAAGCTCCCAAAATAGATTAATTATTTAATATGTAAATAAACGCAATCACGAGTGTGTTCCCGGGAGTGGTAGCTCAGTGCATCAATTGGTGTAACTGCAGCGTCTCTGACCGGGAGGTCCTAGGATTGAATCCTGACGGCGGCAGGATTTTCGACACTAGCTTTTCAGCTTGGTCGAATTCAGTCGCTTGCTCGCAGGAGAATTCTAGCGGCCGGTTGCTCTGATCGGTAGTTTTCCGTGGTTTCTCCAATCAACACCAGGCGAATGCCGGAGCAGTACGCTACCAAACGGGTCATGGACCACGTGCAATCTGTCCTTCCCCTTCCTTGTCTCATCCTTTGCACACACACTTACACGAACATGCATTACACTACCACATATTCCGGGAGACCGGTCGGGAGCTTAGAGCTTGTCCCGGCTCGGGCGGTGCCCCGCTGGAGAGTCCTGGTTAAGGGGAAACCCCACTAGCCGACGGTGGGTCGGCGCCGGATCCCACCATCCAGCGGGGGAAGATCCCCACCATCTGACAAAATCATGTACTACACTAACGGGACGAATGACCAAAGCAGTTGACGCGCCCGGAAACCCGAAAAAATCAATCAATCAACGAGTACGTGAGGAAATCGAGATCGCGGGAGGTGACGGCGGGCGGCGGGGATGGACGGCCCGGCCGAAGCGATGGCGCACGGGGTCTACGGGCGTGTGGGGTGACCCGCCGCCGTCCTCCCTCCGTGTTTATATTTCCCCCGAGCGGCGCTAGGCGGTCGATCGGGCGTGGCGGGGGCGGGGCCAGGGGCCGGGGTCGGAGCGGGGGCGGGGGCGGGCGGCGTGGCAGGGGCAGGGGCCAGCCGCCTCTAAGTGAATATCGGACGCGACCAGGCGCATTGAAAAGCGAAGCCCCCGCGGCGCTCGCCGCCGCCCAGAGAGAGAGACGGCGCGACGCTGCGAGAATTGGGCGGAACTCGACGCTTTGCGACTTCAAATGGGCCGGCGCCCGTGCCGCCCGCGCTCGCAACATCCGCCCCCATCCGCTGCCGTCGCCCACCCCGCCCCCACGCCCCCGCCCTTCGGTAGCCACGGTCCGCATTAGCCTGCTGGGATACAACAACTATTGCGCCCTTCCCAATCCGCTCTGCTGTGATTATCGCTGTTTCCATAGCTGCTCTCACGCCCCTCGAGGAGAACTAATAGTCTCGGGCGGATTTGTCGCTTTTACCTCTGCCGAGCATTTACCTCGCGCGAGCGCTTTCTCACATATCGCAACTCCTGACGCCCTCGACATCTCACAACTGCACGACCTCGTGACGGCTCTCGCGCCAATGGCTGCCCACCGCCCTCCGTCTCCTGTCCCATCGCGCTGGCAGCGTCACCTCCCCGTCCGCTACTGTTTCCTTCGCTTTCAGCCGCACTAGCGACGTAGCGGAGGTCGAACTCCGCCACATCCATCTCTGCCTGACCTCTCCCCCAACCCAACCTCTCGACCTTGCGACCTCGGTGTCCCCCACGCCCGCCTTCGCACGCACACTCCCCTCCTCCCCCTCCCCTTCCCCTGCGCCTTTTCTGCGAGGGCGACGCGCCGCCGTCCGCACACGGCCGCGCGTGAGGCGGCGTCGCGCTCGCCACTCCGTTTCTGCGAGGCGCGCAATGTAATTCATTGGCCCACGCCCGCCGCCTCGCCGCCGCACACTGGGGCCGAAACACGGACAGCTGCGGATAATAAAAAACTTAATGAATTTGAATGAAACTTTGTGAACAGGCTGCAACGCCTCTGACTGGGAGGTCCTATGTTCGAGTCCTGACGGCGGCAGGATTTTCGACACTAGCTTTTCAGCTAGGTCGAATTCAGTCGTTGTCTGGAGGAGAATTCTAGCGGCCGGCTGCTCCGATCGGTAGTTTTCCGTGGTTTCTCCGATCAACACCAGGCGAATGCCGGAGCAGTACCCTACGAAACGGGCCACGGACCGCGTGCGAATATCACCGCCATCTTCCGGGGGGAAATGTACTACACTTACGGGACTAATGACCATGGCAGTTGACGTGCCCGGAAACACGAAAAAATTAATCAATCAATCAAATTTGTGAACAGGGATTTTTGAGGTTGCTGATTGCAATTGGGAATTTGAAATTCCGGAAAACGAAATGATGGAGCAAAATGGTGTACTATATTTTTAAAATTTGGTAATTCATACACAGAACCTTTCATATTGCATAAGAAGCCGAGTGAATTCCAAAATCCTAGAGATGTTCGCTCACAAGTCAAATTTTTCAATTTCAAAAAGGTATTCCTAAACAAGTCCAGTTTTCCCTACTACCAATAGGACAACCATCTAACGTTCCATTGGTTTCATTTCACTTAACAGGCGACTAATATAATCACTTACTAGCTCGTTAAATCTTAATACACTTTGCATTTCTTTAACCGCTTCCATTCCGTGCGTCTATTCCATGATTTTTGATATGATATATTGTGATATTCAATAATTATTTTTTGAATTTTGTCCAGCTTTTCGTGACTCGCCCCCACTGTACGCCACCCGCCCTCGTTGAGCTGGCGCCAGGCACCTTTTGTTGTCGCGCGCGCCTCTTGCCGCCGCCCTCCCCTCCCCTCCCCTCCCCCAACTGGCAGTCGCTCCTCAATCGCCTCGCAGCGCGCGCACAGCAGCTGAGGGAACGTGTTTCAAGGAGGCCTCGCCCGCCGCCTAATTATTTCCGCCAAATTATTTGAGTCCGCGATACTCGGGCTGGCGGACACAAAAAATTGCAGTGCTGCGAGAGTGATACTTTCGCTACAAATGTGGACAAGTAGATGACATTTCAGATCTCTGGCGACGTGACCGCGAATGTAACACTTGGAAACTCTTATCGTATATGTTTAAATTTAAATATCTTTTCTCGTTGTATCGTCTCTCATTTTCAAATGTAGAGACATAGTAAATTATGTTTTGAACAAACTCCGAGTATGTGCTGTTTCAATGATTGCTGAATGATCTAGTTTCTCAGGTAATTTTGTTGAAGTTAACTTCCCTTGTTGCGCATAATTAATGCGCATCCCACGGGAACTATCATTCATTGCTGTCCACTCGAAGAGTCGTTATTTACGACAGTAATTCCATACAACGCTCTTCTAACCAAATAACATTATCTGAGGGAGGCACAATAGTGAGATAGATAGAGAGGGAAGAGTAATTTCCCTGCTTAGATTATTCGTGATGGGAAATCGTGATATTACTATTAATAAAACAGGAGACTCTAATCCAGCTCGGTTTCATTTCCGAGGCCCCTCTTCAAAATTATTTCTAAACTCTCATACTTAAATATTCTTTTAAAATTTATCCCCTTACAGTTACCCTCTGGAGGCGGAAATTAGAGCAAACACTTAAGGTACTGCCTTGCGGGCTGACACAAGGGATTAAAGAGAAACTTAATTGGAGCTTAATGTAAATATATAAATAAAAAAGAGTGATCTTTGGCATACATTAATTGAATTACTTTTTTCTTAGTGTTGAGCGATTTAAAATGTTCTTTGTACTTTCTCTCACTTTCTAGTGTACATGGAGTATTACATGTAGTAGAGAGAAAGTTATGTAATCTGCGGAAAACTGTTTTCGAGATTTCAACGGAAATACACGTTTTGGGGTCCCCCTGTCTATCGTCTGTTTGACCGTCTGTCTGCAGTCTGTGAACAACATAAGCGCCTAAATTATACCTAAAGACTTTTCAAAATGAATAAACCCCCGTTGATCTAGCCTCACTCGAAGCTCTACGATTTTGAAAACATTCATGAATATTTTTATATGAGCCCCTAGAACATTTTCAAAGTTTTCTCAAAAATGAACCCAAATTTTTTCTTTAACTTTATTGTAAGAATAGATTCAAAAACACTTGTAACGGTGGCATAGGTCCGATTTTCCCTGTTAACCCTGTTTTCGATAATTGTAAAATATTGAACATTTTCTGGGCGTCTTCCTACAACTACAAAACTGAAGCTAGATATTTTTCCTTCAAGTAAAATGTTTTCACCATGCTTAATTCTTCCTTTAAGATCTAGTATATTTTCTTTGAAAATTTTATTTGTTTTTGCTCAATATTGAGTGAAATATGTGCAATATTAAAAGACATGAAAAAAATTCTCAAAAACGGCTCCGTTTTTTTTCTTTAAACTTTTCGTACGGAGTTTTTAATGAACTGAAGAAGGCGTCATAAATTCCATCTTGCTCTATTCTTTCATTTTCCAAATTTTTTTAAAAATTTACTTTTTTGACGTCATTAATATTATTTTACATTAGCATCGATTATTTTACATTATTGCATTTTTGAGTTCATGTGCTTTAAGTGATACCTTGTAAAGTTTCTGGAAATCTCAAATTTTCTGTGAATATGAGATCAAATTTCTACATTTTCCAAAACAATGTTGTATTCTTTTGTTTTTTCAAAGTTACGCAAATATATATTTTTTAAATATCTATCACACCATTAGTATGCACATTTCAATTTGTTTACACTATTACATTTGTGAGTGGAAGTGTTTTAAATGGCTTCCAATGAAGATTTTCGAAAACGCAAACGATTTTTGTGGAAAATATTAAAATTCCGCATTTACACAAACGCTTAAACGATACTTTCTTGAAAACGGCTCCAAATTTTTCTACTAAAATTTCCATATAGGACGAGGTTTTACTCTTTTTAATATTCTTAACGCAATATTTCGATTCTACCATTAGGAAACCGAAAAACTGAGAAAATTACAAAAAAACATGTACTTTGCGATAGATGGCAGCTGACATGAAGACGGGACAAGTCCTAAAACACTTGCTCCAGAAAGTCTGTGACATTCTTTGGCACCACTAATTTAAGTTTATGATATTAATAATAAAGATCAGCTTTTTGTAACTTCTAAGAAGATATTAGTGATGAAGATGTTTTGAAAAACATTTTTTCCACCAAGTGGTACCAGACAGTTCTGCCTGGCAGTCTTCAACCAAGTGACTACCCTGCATTGACCAAATTAATTAACCGAGTTAATAAATATCTACACCAAACAACATCTATTTAACTTATTAATTAAATCTCTCCACCAACTACTTCCTAATGTAAGAACGTGTGTTTTATTCAAAGTGAATTGAACGTTTCGTGTATAAAATGGTATGAATGTAAACGTCTGTGGAATTTTTTACATGGAATTTAAGACTGAATATAAAAATGCGATAATGCAGAAGGAATGCCGAAGTCTGCTTCAACACAACATTGAATATCATAAGAAACATGAGATAACCATCAGAATAATCAGGTTGAATGAGTCAAGGTTCCTTTTCATCGTGAACGTATATAAATGAACTCGTTTTGTGATTTCAAAAGTTAGAGGTTCCTTGACGCGTAATTTGAGTGTTGGAATATCCGGTTATGTGCGTTATTTATGCATAAACGCAATTTAATTAAAGAGAATTAAAACTGTATGGTGGTGGTCGTAAACATATACTTTTACGTGTTTCAATAGCCTGGCCTTCAATATTCAGGTAACTTTCAATTTCAATGTGTTTCAATAAGAGATACACTTTGTTCAATCTTTTTTATAAAGTTAAAATAAAGTTTTTATGTTCCAGTTGGTAACATTCCTTTAGATAATTTAAGTTTTTGTCGCAAATGTGTTCAACTTTTTCAGTTCTGTGATTTAAAAAATATTAAGGCTTCTTAATTCAGATTAACAGATAGAAAGGGTTTTCGTTCATTTGAATAAGATTTGTTTTTATTTATAAAATTCTATATTAAACGCTGAACAGAATGTAACTACAAGTAACGCATCGTGAATGTAGCATTATTTCTCTACTGATATTATCATCATAACATATCTAGATATTTTGTGGCTCCCTTAGAATTGTTTTTCCATTAATACAATTTGTTAAATCTCTAAAATCCTTGCAAAACTTTGTATTGTCTCTGTTAGTTTTACAAAACATGAACATAAAATTGCATTCTTGTTTCCAAGTATACAGAAAGGGGTCATTTTGAATTCCATACATGCTTAGTCCCCGTGTGTATAAACGAGGAGCTCTTTTGGACTTTATGATGTCGGCCATTATATTGCGGTAACGAAAGCACATAATAATAGAGCAGAACACGTTTATCACTTGAACAATAGGAGGCCGGATTCACGCTCGCCCCATGTCCCTTACCGACTCGGAGCTGGCTACTGTTAGCCGGTTTTCATCATGCATGCCCTCGGGAACATGGTGTCCTTCCGTCGTGGATTCATCCCACCTTCCTGCTCCTACAAGCGCGGTTTACGCTCTAGATCCTTCTCGTTCTCGCTCGTCTCCCATAATTGAAGACGAGGAGATAAATTGTAGTGCACAAGACGACAGGAAACGAACTGCGCGTTTACGAAAAGAGCAAAAGAATGAAAGGGTTACCAGTTGGAAAATAAAAATAGAAGGTGAAATGTGTAGGAAAGTTAATGATGTAGGATTTACTAAAGAAATAAAGAGGAATGTGAAAAAGCGAACGGAAAAAGAAAAAAACGGAGGATCAGAAATTGAGGGCATGTGAAGGAAATAGAACGCGGTTGAGTGTCAGACTGAAAGCGACCGGGGCACAAAGGGAAGAAAGGAGAGAGATCTCCGGAGCACAAAAGTGCAGAGTCCACTTTCCCCGGCCACAGGCGCGCGCCGCTCCCCGCGGTTCCTTTACCGCGCGAGGGCGACAGCGCCGCCTCCGGAGCCTCCGCCCCCCCCCCTCCACAACCCCGTTGCCGCTGTCCCCCGGCAAGCCACTGGGCAGGGTCGACAGACCTCCTGCATAGATGTCACAACGGCTACGAAAAAATATTTCGACCATCGCCGACAAATGAAACGTATCAAACATTGTAACGAAAATACTTAATGAAAACACGAAATGAACACATGCGAGAGAAATACGAAATAAAATGGGCAAAAATTGGAAATTGTTATTTCCAGATAGTTTTCATTTCAAAAATTCTAATCATTCCGTTATTAGAATGTTAGTTTCGTTTGAATGGAATAGGAATATATTTTGTTTATTAAATATTTTGGAAGAAAATATTTCATGGAAAGTTCATCACGTGCAATATTTTTATATGAATAAAAGCATAATGTTTTTGTCCTGGAAATCCTAAAATATTTGCTCAATGTAGCGTGGGGCAAATAAATACATAGTCGACGCATAAGTAATAATGGAAGTTTTAAGAAGTAAATGATTGTTTGAAATAAGTGGTCACTTATGGTGGTCCTTTTTTCCGTTCCTCATGGAGACTTTGCAATAAGTCACTTGCGCAAGCTGACTCAAGGTTGTGATCACGGAGCGCACACCCTCTGTCGTTTTCGAACACAGAATTACCTTTTTGACCTGTGCAGTGTTGACATTTTTTCGTGATTATTGTACATGTAATATGGATGGATTACTTTAGGAAAACACATTTCAAGTGTCCACTATGAATTCGCGCCTTAGACTCCTAATATAAATGAAAGAGACATTTCTGCTGATATTTACACCTGGTAATTATTTTGAAGGTATTTGAAGGTATTGTTAGCAGTATAACTCATTACATCTTCATACTCTGAAATACCTATATAAAAAAATATAAATAAAACGTTTATGGATCCAATTTAAGGAATCAAAGATAGACGAAAACGGCCGTCTTTTTGTGGGAGGTTTGTTGATACATAAATATCACTGCACTGAAATATACCATCTAAGATGCACTCAATATATTTTAAACCTTCCAAAAATATACAGTTTTTATATACACACATGGAGTCGACCCTTCAGAAATAAGGGAATTCTTAAAAAGTAAGTAATTTCTCATTCTATTCATTATTTTGGATTCTAAATCTCATTCTATTCTCCAATCAGAGTGACTTCATCTAACTTTTGGAGGACTATGAGAAACTTCGGGAGGGAAGAATGACTTTGTCGAATTTCCTCAAAACTATCCTTAAGAAAATTTCCAAATTGTAGAATCATGAAGCGTAGATTTTGTAAAGCAAGAAATATTTAGTTTGGTGAAAGAAAGCGCGGAAAACTATTAGGTTCCAACAAGAAGAAAGCACGAATATTTGAAATATAGAAGAGACGCTCATAGCGTCATTGATTATTACAAACATTACATTAAAAATATACTAGCATGTTTACAGAGAGGAGTCAAAGAGTAGCAGAATCCATTTGATAGACATAACCAAGATTGATAAAAACCACTGGGTCACCAGTGAGTCTGCACAAAGGCAAGTGCGAGTGACTCTATAAACACGCGGAGCATCAGCAAAATGAAGTGACGTTCGTTCGCTTGAAAAAAAATAATTTATAGGCGAGCGCTGCCTGCCGGAGGTCCGCAGCACGCATCCGCTCAGATTGGCACCCCTGCGATAGAAAAGCCAGCGGCCACCTCGCCGGTGCTCTAGGGGGCGGGGCGGGGGTGGGGGCGGGGGTGGAGGTAGGGGCAGCGCAATGGAGGGTGGAGGGCGGCAAAATGGCTGCGAGCAAAGCCCCCGCCCCGACTGACCGCCGCCGAACCTCCTATAGATTTTACATTTTAGCACTCAACCCTCCCACGGAGGCCTGTGATTGGTTATTTCCGAGTTATTACATCCAGAAGTTGGATAATGAATTTTCAACAGGAGTCGGTGCTCGTAAAATCTCCTGACGCTCGGTTAAAACGGAAAGGCCAAACCAAGTGGGAAAGAAAAGGAAAAAAAATGACGTTTTATTGTCGGCGCTATTTCTCAAACGTGCGTCGTTGGGAAACTAAAATATCGGAATATGTTCCATATATTCCCTTCTTAATTAAAAATTAAATTAAAACCACGGGGACTTCCCTTTCGCTCTGCCCTCTGGTTTTGTGTTAACACGTACGTGCTTGTGTGGCTGCTCTCCGCAAAAGCCACTCTACACTAAATTGATATTACCGGAAGACTTTCAGTTATTATCGATGTATTCACATAACTCTCCGTGTTTTGCGAAATTGATATCATTTAGTGTCTTGTGTATGTTTCTGATTCAGTGGAGAAGTCCGACATATAAAGTAAATGTTTCAGTTTAATGAATCAAATATGACCACTGGTGGTTGAACGTTTGTTTCAGCTAACAGCAAAATAAATTGTGAAATTCATAAAAGAAAATGAAACGCTACATTTCAGTAATAACAACAATACGTTAATTTTTAAAAATACCGTAATTATATTTTCTGTAATTTCATAAGTAATGGTTAAACTTTTAAATTCCGTTAGTATATCGCCGCTTTAAATGTCCGTCTACAGCATCTCGCTTCCAATTTTAATTTTTTCTACCTCCGAGCCTCTTTACGGCCTGTCCGTTAACCTAAACGGGCATAATGAAACGTAAAGCAGGACGATATCCGCGGAAAGCCTATTTTGCTCACGTTCAACATCAGAGTAAGCTTCCAAATGGAGTCTTTTACATTCTAAATGCATCCATTATTAATCTTATGCTCTTCCCTGAATACTCGTTAAAAAATTAAAGTCCGTTTCTAAAGAGTTGGAAAGCAGCTGGATGGTTTGGGTCAGACTACCGCTTGCAAAGCTGTCGCGAGCATTAACATAAAGTTTGCAAAACGCTTGGCTAAGTAGAAAGAAGAAAATTTTGAATTGAAGTAAAGTTAATATCGTTGCTTTTGGCAGAAATGCGAGATATAATTATTAAGAATCAGAAAAACAAAAAGACAAAATGTATTAATATTTGTGTGAAATAAATTTCAATACCTCTTCAGTTTAAAATAATAAACAACAAATTCTGAATTTCTTTCATTTTCAAAGTTTCACATACATATATACATGCATACTTGTACATACGCACATATACTCAAATTTTGGGGCCTACGGTTGAATTGTTTTAGCATATTCGCAACTGATAACGAAACCAAATAGTAATTCTGGATAAAAAAAATATACTATCATGGAAAAAATAGATCATCGAACCTCCGATTCATTCATGTCTTGGAACTGCAATTCATTCATGAAGAAACAAAATATCGTGGCTACGTGTTTATCATATTGTTATTCTGTGTAAATCAGTAATGTCAGTTGTTAGGTAAGAATTGTTATTTTTTCAATTCGCTCTAAAAAGTATTAACTAAACCCATTCGGCGACCTCGTGTACCTTCAGGCGATTCCTATGCCCATTCTAATTAAAACACATTTCTCGACTGAATCCACTACAAGTCCGATTATTTCAGGCGATCTCCTAATCCTGCAACTGCTAGCCAAAGGAAGCCGTCATTGATTTTACTCTTTCACTGGAATTCAAAACACGTTATTCAATCTCGTCTTTCCAGTCATACCAACCCACGTTCTCGGAGCAGCAAACGCATTTGCTGCAGCATTCGATCTACTCGCTTCCACTCAGAAACTGAGAAAATGTACTGTAGGTCAGAATTGCCTTCTGTCAATTCTTTGAATCATTAAACAAAACCTTCCACCTGTCTTTATCCGAAACCGTGCTTTCCCGAAACACACGTTCTAGTTTCATATTTCAACATTCGCTGTTAACATTGTTCGAGATGTGTAGCTTACGGTATTTTTAACTTGTTGTAATAGTAAAGTAGGAGCTCTATTTAGCCTAAAGTAATTCTTACTAACAATAGTATGTGTTATGTGAAATTGCATATGGCAAGTCTTCCAAAATGAAATAACGCGAGTGAAAAAATAATATCTTGTGTTGAAATTGAAATAACGCGAGTGAAAAAATCATATCTTGTGTCTGTATATGGAAAGAAGTTACTTCAAGTATCCAAATAGCACAGCGCCAAGTTACATTGAAGTAATTACTGTATACACGAACGCTTATGCAACCAAAATTAACGTTTTTAGGTGTATTACACAATGTAAAATGAAGCCTAAATTGATTAAAATAAACACAGGCCCAGAATACGATACCTCCCAGAAACCATTAAAGTATCAATTTCTATTGTATCACATTGATTTAAACCAGCTCTTCACTCACGACCTACGGTTCAACAGAGCACTCTCGCAACGCACTCCAGAACTTCTCTTCGGATCTGGGTCCTCCAGAGTGAAAGTTTTGGTGAACCAAAAAGATTTGCAGGAAGTTTAAAATGTCTTCAACATTTCCACAGCGTTTCATTTCGTAATATCTTCCGTTTTTATACTCCCAATATCAAAAACTATTATCTTATCTCATATTGATTTTATTTGTCAGGATAATATTCTGAAAAATCTCAAATCCTGAAGTCAATGAAATTTTTACTTAACAAATTGTTTCAAGAAAGCAAGAAGCTATACGTGAGAGATTACGGTTTAGATAATAAAAAACATGCAATGCTACACGAATGATTAAGGACATGTAGTTATCACCATACAAACATTATGACCTTTTCTATATGTATGCTTGGATAGTAAAACATTAAGTTTGTTGAAAACCACATATTAACTTTCTAGATTTAAATTTTCTGTTTTGGGAAAGTGAAAATAAATTGCCTTTTTTCTTTGTTCTTTAACAAGCAGTTCTGTTAAAGACTGCGCTCTTTGCCAGTTATTCATCTGCGGTCTATTTCTTATCGTTGCTGTATTTAGAATGTGTATTTGTTAGTTTTATTTGAACATTGATTCATTGGATTTTTTTCTTTAAATTGTCCTTGAGCTTTGAATGAAACAGACCACCTTGTGCCACAAAGAGCTGATTTTGTAAATCATTTATTTGCTTTCAGGCCTACAGCCTCTTTTACAATGGGTTTAAATACATCTGATACAGAGTTACAGAATTGAGTTTAATTTAGAAGTTATGTTTTTGATTTGGATTATTTAGAGAAGTTGTGTGTGTGAGGGGCTTAGGGTGGGTAGAAAGTGTCTGGGGAGTTTCCTGCGGATACGTGCTCTATTTGGGGTTTGTTTCCCTAATTGGAAGTGGAAGGCTTGTGGGATTGAAGGGATTTTGTGGTAAAACTTGAGGGCGCTTTTCTTGAAGTTGGTGGTAATGGGGGGTATGCCGAGCTCGAGATGGAGTAGATCATTCGGTATGAACCAAGGTGCTTTGGTTATGGTTCTTAGGAAACGATTTTGAAAAGTCTGGAGCTGTGGAGTCTGGAGATTTGGCTGCTGAGCTCCAAATTGGGCATGCGTATGTTAGCATAGGTGTGATCATAGCTTTGTAAAGATGGGTACCGGTTTGGATTTGGAGGGGAGACGATCGTCGTAGAATTGGGAAAAGAGCGAAAACGAGTGACGATGAAAAGCGAAGGAATGCGCTCTCACTCACCATGGACGTGTTGGAGAAGCAGACGCCCTTGCCGGAGCAGTCCTGGCCGTCGCCGCAGTTGTCCGACTTGACGAGGACGCGCAGCTGCACGCAGTGGCCGCCCCACAGCTCTGACGTCACTGCGCATCAAGAACAATGCCCTGCAGCGCCGCGCCGCGCCGCGCCGGGCAATCTGGTCAAAGGGCCAAGGAGCGCCCGCTAGATTACGCAGCGCTCCGCGCCAAATGCTAAGCTCTGTTAGAAGGGATGGGGCCCATCTGCAGTCGCCTCGCACGCCGGCTTGGGACATTCTGTGCGTGCCTGGGTCCTTGACATGATTGTGCTGTGCAAGAAGAGTGTCATTGGACTGAAATGTTTTTTTTTTAATTTATTTCACCCGAGCAGTTGGTAATCCACTTTACAGGTCTGAAATTGGATACAATCACTAAAGAAAAATTACAATATTAACTGAAAAACACCGAGGTACTTGCAAATTAAACTAACTTAAACTAATTTTATCTGTGAGAGGGAATCCCCTCTGAGAACCTCATTTATTAGGATTTTATGCACAGGGCAGTGGTGTGAAGGGAAAGGGGGAGGGGGAGTGAGCTTAGGATTACGTGTTTATGGTGGTTACGGAGGTCTGAATTGATCTTTGGGAAGGCGAGATTTGATTCTAGTTGGACCATTACTGTATTTTCTCAGATGGTTGAGTCTGGCACCGGGAACTAGGTTTAGGTTGGTGAAGAATATTTTATAATGTTAAAATGTGCTGAGTAATGGTATCGATGTTCAATTTTCTGTGGAGTTGTTTGTTGGATACATACCATGGGGCGTTAACCGAAGACGTTCGGAGGATTTTATTTTGAAAAACTTTAATTCCTTTTAGGTTTGTTTGTTCAGCACCGCCCGACACAGAACAGGTATATGTTAGTGATGGTCTTAATGTAGTTTTATAAATATGCAGTTTTATAAATAGTTTGTAGAGTGCAGTATACGTTTTGTTCAGCCGATGGGTAATATGCGGTTTCCATGTGAGACGAGTGTCTAGGATGGCTCCTAGATATTTTACGGGCTTGTTGGATGGGAGCCAAGGAACCGGGGAATTTCCTATTGTGCCAGTTGGAGGGTGGGCTATTCTTTTAAGTGCGAAGACTCTTGCTTCGCATTTAAGTGCAGGCGCTATTTTGCTGCCCAGTCAGGGAAAGTGATGATGGCTGATTGTAAATTGTTGATTGCTACTGAAAGATCTTGGTGTGTAGAGAATATCGCGGTGACATCTGCATATAAAGCCGTGGCACTGGTTGTGGTACATGGTATATCTGCTGTGAATAAATTGAAGAGGGTCGGGGAGAGAGGTGAAACTTGAGGTACTCCGGCCTGAATTATCTTATAGTACGCCGCGTTCGGAGGAGTTGGTTTCTAAGAATTTGTACTAAAAGCATAAAGTACACAACTTGTTCGATAGTGTCTTCGTACAATAAATTTAAGCCTCCGTACGCCTTCTGTGGAAACATTTCCTTCTTATAGCAAACATTTACTTTCTGTACTAGTTACGTAACTATTTGATAAGTGTATGTTAAATGCTTCCTTTAGCCCGTGTAATTGCGACATCAAATTTTAGAACTCACGCACATTGACTATTGTTCTCCTTGATTCCGCCAGATTACCCAGTACAATTCTCGGCAAATAGCATGTGCCGTCTGCAGGGATGGGTCTCATCTGCAGTTACTGCGTAAGTCCCTTGGGAAATCCTGTTTGGGTCAGTGTTCGTCGTGAACTTTGTGTTTTTCCTGAAATGTCAAGATAAATGTATACATATGCTTGTGTAAAAAAATTAATTTTAAACGTGTAGGCGAAGTTTTCTTCAAATATTTCCGTTATCATATTTTAAAACGTACGCATATTGTCTAAACGTGAACGAGTCTTAAGTTTTCTAGGTTCATTTTCAAAGAATCGATAACCTTAATTTTCCTTCAGCCTTCTAGTGATATCCTTAGATGAGAAGTTCAAACATGAGTATCCGTATTAGTTGATAATCCGCAAAGCAAATTAAACATGCTTCATCCGTAAATATTTAAAGAAGATGAAACAGAGATACAGTACAACATTCTTCGGACAGTTTTTATCCACGCTCCAACTTTTTTCTAAACAGCGCCATTAGAGTGTTTCACAAGCTTGCTTCTTGGTGTGCGTTTGGTCCAACAAATCATTAATAGTAAGATTTTTCTTTCGATCACATACTGCACTAATGTAACAGTATTAACACTAATGGTTTTATGGAAACATATTCTTCATACAAATATACATTTTTCAAGTATTTCTTTATATTCCTATAAAACCATTAGTATTGACATTGTTATTCATTCTTCTACTTTTCTTCCGTTTTGGCTTCTTTAAGTTATACTGCTGTCGGCCCGGTGGCCGAGATCGCTAAGGCAGTAGTGACGTAGTGATCTCGGACCGAAGGGTCGCGGGTTCGAGTCCCGCCTCGTGTATGGTTGTATTCGTCCTTTCACCCCTTATCATCGCCATATCGTTTCATCCTCATAGTTACCATATCGTTAACAGTAATAGTGGTCGCTAATAACCCAGGATGTTGATGCGACCTTAAATAACCAATTTAAAAAAAGTTATACTGCTGTTAGTGTCTTGTGGTTAATTTATCCATCTCGGACAGTAATGGACAAAATCTTAACTAACTTGCAGATTGAGCGTGATGCTTGTTTGCAGTGCTGAGAGTGAGACGTGACAAATTGAGTCTCCATCATGACATCCTGGGGATGCCAACTGTCAGCCAACGAAACAGGAAAAGCATGATAGACGGTGGTGGTGAAGGGAGAAGGCTAACAAGGTTGTTTTCTCGGAAAACTCCTACTCCCAAGGCCGGAGCACGGGCCAAGCCATTTTCACAGAATCATTTATCTCCCTGGTGTCGTGAGGAACTTCCAGGTATCCCAGAACGCCAGATAAGCGAAATTATTTTCTCTCGAAGATTAACTTTACGGACAAACATATTCCATGTGCATAAACAGTAAAAAGCTTCCGATGAAAATTCAACATTTCAGTCTTTAGAGTGTAGTGCGTTTTGCAGACAAATTGATACATCTGTGCTCTCATTCATTTTGTGCGAGCACTTTTTAATTAATTTCGGGGATAACTTTGAAAATGGTGTTATGTGGCAAGGGCATTTATGAACGAGTTGCCTTGAATGAGTGTAATAAAACATTTCAAATTTTATTTGCAGCAATGATATAGGGATGTAATATTTAAAAATGTCATGTCAGAACTTCCGTTCATTATTGTGTTTCCCCCGAAATTCTCATTCTCGTGTTTGGGGGGAGAGCTAGGGAAAGCATTTAAAGAGAAGGCATTGACAGTTTCCCGATCTATATTGTTATGATAATTGCATTTGAAGGGTTTTGACTGTTCATATTTCGGACTCGTTGAAATATGTGAGTAGCATTGGATTCAGAGTACAGCACTGGTGTTGGATCCATGGTACATTAAGCTCCGAACAAACGACTGTTTAGAATAAAACTGCTGACTATTTTTATGCGCGAGTTCATTACCGAGCTGATTGATGAAAAACGAAATATTCTACAAGAACATTGTCAATAGGATTTGATAGGAGTTGTTTATTTCTTTAATTAACTCTAACCCTAAAACGAAGGAAATTGAAAAAGCAGGTTTAATTGAAATTGAAAAACTCACTGCAACTACGTAGCACAGCTAAGCAATTTTAATATCTGCTGTTGCATTATATATATATAGAGAATATATATATATATATATATATATATATATATATATATATATATATATATATATATATATATATATAGAGAGAGAGAGAGAGAGAGAGAGAGAGACAAAAGTATTTCATATTTTACAATGTATTTCCTCGCAGATAAATATTTTCAAACGCTTTCCCAAAATATAAGCCATCAGAGAAATTTGACAAGATGTTTTATAAATACTTGAGGAAGGTCCTTTCATCTTCCTCCGGGGCAGCGATAAATCTGGAGAGGATTTGATACTGTCAGGAAGTCGTTTCAGAACGAGTGTCTCGTCGGCCGTCGCCCGGGGCGCGGCCGGGCGGGGCCGGGGGGCGGGGCGGGGCGGGGCGGGGCCGGGGGGCGGGGCCGGGGGTGGGGCCGGGGGGCGGGGCGGGAACGCATCGCGCGCGCCTGAGGCACGGCGCCTCCCAAGTCTGTTTGCCGACAGTTTGTCGCTCGACTCGTTCGCCTTTCGGTCAAGCGAATTCGGTGATTCGATTTCGCAAAATCGAATTTGAACAGTTTGTCGGAGGCGCGAGGGGTTTGCAGCTTGCGAGCGGGGACCTGGCGCGGGGGAGGTGCAAGAACTGTCGGGGAGGTGAGTAAGAGCGGTGGAGAGGAGCGCGGTGTGTGGGTTCCCGGGGAAAGATGTAGGGGGACAAAGGAAAAGTAGGGCCGAGGTGCAGGATGGCGAAGACGAAGGGGACAAGGAAGGGAATTCGCGGGGTGGAGAAATTGCGCTCTCGAAGCTGAAGGCGCGGCCGGAAATGCGTTAGGCCGGTGCGGGGGCGAGGGTGGGGGGCGAGGGCGGGAGGGCGCTACGCGGGAACCGTCTCAGAAGTACAGACTTCGCTCCCGAGCCCGGATAAAAGTCGAGCTGCCCGCAGAGAGGTCCGAACTTTCGCGCTGAAGTACGGCCGCTCTCTGTTTGCACTTGCTAGCTCGGAAAAGAAGTGAAAGAAAGAAGTTGTGTTGCCATTTGAATGTCCCCGGCTAAGTTAACGTTCTTTCTGCTGCTCGGAGATTAGTTTGTTCACGGGCGGCAGGGGAGAAAGGGCAATTCGGTTAGGAGATTGTACCTCATGCGAGGTCGTTGGGGTCCCGAGGGTCATGTGTTGAAATGGAAGCTCTTTTCATGGCAGGCCACTTATTCCCCTCTCCGAGATTTCCTTTCTGATGCGGTTTGTCCGCCGGGAGTCGACTGCTTCTCGTTTTGACGACCTCTAAATGTGCGACCATACCCCTTTCTTCGGTAAAGGCGTCATTTACTCCCTCGCGCTTTCACCCTCGTTAGAAGAAATGACCGTCATCTCGGAACGATAATGAACATTCCGCGAACTTTGTTGGAAAGCAATTATCTCAACCTGTACAAAGTAGAACACTAGGTTACCGATTCTCGAATTCGGGAGCACAGATGACTTTGGCATCACGTAAGATGCAACAACATGTCAGGTTGCCAGTGTAATTTGCCCAGACGTAATTGGACAAGTCTGCGTGAGTTCTCTAATTGGCTGCCTTACAATTAGCGAGAAGAGCGGTAGACATCTGAAGCGGTAGAGAGATAAGGCGCTTAACGAGAGGGTTCCCGGAAAGGATTTGAATTTTGAAAAATGAAACTTAGTTTTTATGCTTGCTTTTCTTTAGATTTACATTATTTTGACATTTACGACAGCTGCAAAATAAGCAAAAACCTCTTAATACAACTAATTAGTCTTTTTAAGTTTAATACTGGAAATTGTCACCGCGCACATTTGTTCTTGTTATTATTATCATTATTATTATTATTATCATTATTATTATTATTATTATTATTATTATTATTATTATTATTATTATTATTATTATTATTATTATTTTATTATAACCTTGTGAAGAACGCAATCAATACAAATTACTAATACAACGTTTTTTCATGTCACTATTACCTAACCATATTATAATATTAAAAATTCCATTCTCTGAACGGTTTAGATATTAATCAAACTTGTTTTCGAAGGTACTACTTCGGAAACAATTAGGGATTTCTGATCATGTCATAATGATGTAGTATATAATAGTAATTCTGATCATGACATAATGATGATGTCTATCCAGACTTCTCCCTATCCTTGTATTTTTCACGATCTTCTGCTGTATTTATATCAGCAGCCACATTATTTTCTATCTAGTTCATTTTTGCCACTTCATTCTACCTACAGCATATTACCTATTATAATGTACCGGTTTGTCTGTAGAGGGTGTTTGATGTTTACCGTTTTGTTTCTAAAAAAATAAATATGATAATAATTTCATTATCATCATTATTTTTCTATTCACGTGTGGTGAATTAATAAATACGAATATAAATAAATTAATAAAAAACAAGAAGGTTCTTTGACTATTAAATATTGATCGTAAAATTGTACAAGAGTTTTTGGTTGAAATGAATGAAACAAATTATATTGCTTATATTTTTCGTATCTGTTATTGTACATATTGTGACTACATTACTGACCTATAGGAGACTTCTTTTTGCAACATTTTCAGAAGCATATTTACATATTCACAAAAATCAATGTTACATATTTACAATCATACGTTTCGACTGAAAGTATGAACTCATCTTCTAGTGCAGATATGGTAAATTGATGAATCTAAGGTATCATGTCGTCACGTACAGCCAGTTTGTATCTGTATATAAGTAAATATGTAACATTGCTTCTTGTGTATATCAAAATTTGTTAATATAAGTGTTACAAAAGGCAGTCAGCTATTGATCTTTAATGAAGCCACAATAAACAATGTACGTACCTCTTTTGAGATCCATACACAATGACTTGAACTATCCATCCATTTTTAGTTGACAATAATAAATCACCTGACTTTTCTGACGGTGGGCCTCACGTGCTATTGAAACGGGTATTTCCCGGTCTCGCATGTCCACCGCTTGTGTAACTACGTTCGCGTGAGCCAAGGGGTGAGGCTGCAACTTCGTTTACAAGGAAGTATCGCGGGTTGCATTAGAAGGCGCTAGCTGGACGCTCAACAGGAGTGGCCTTGAGTAACCACAACGCTATCGAATTGGAACCACTGACACAATAGAATAAATCTTTAACGCGAATACGTAATGATATCGTGACGTTTGTGGGTAGGTCATCAGGTGTCTCTAATGCTTTCATTATTGATCAGAGGACATAGTTTCATTTTTCATCCAAGCTTTGTTATGGTTGTTAAAACATTGAAATTCACTGATTTAATGAAATAAAACTTCTTTCTAAACAAAAGAAATGTTTTTAGTTTATCAGAAATTTCCTAATATTTACGTAATAAATATATTATTTTTCCTAACATTGGAGCTTTGTAACAATAAGTTATATTTCAATAAATAAAGACCCAATCAAACATTCAAATGCACATATTTTTATCTCTTAAGACATAAAATAGGTCATATAAATAGATATTAAAACCATTAACTTCAACCAAAAATACCTGAAGATGGCCATGAAAACAAAACGAAACTATTGGTGCTACAGAATTTTTCTAACTAGGTCCTATATATTATTTTGTCTTTGGGCTAGCTTTGAGTTTTGCCACATCCTCTTTCCAACAGCCTCCTAAAGAACATTTCTTCATATCTTTTTATTTATTTTTGGTTGCATTAGAGTAGAACTGAAGTACGACTTTAAGAATAGTATAGAAGAGCAAAATCTGAAAATATGCTGATTTTCATTCTACAAAAAGTTGATTTAAAAAATGCGTTTCTGAATATGGGCAATGTTTAGGACATTTTTACAGAAAGGTGAGTTTTCGAGAAATGTTATATGAAATAATTTCGAGCATCTATACTCACAAATGAAATATAATATTTGGACACTCAATTACATAAACAGGGGCTACTTGAGTACAGCATACTTCGTCTTGGTACTATTTTTTACTACGAAGATATAAGATCAACTTTTTCAATAGAATCCAATGCTAAATTTTAGCGGTTCGTAATGGGATTAAAAATACCATTTCTAATATGTGAATATCTTCGTATTTAAGCTATGTTTTTTAGAAATTGGTGTGTTTTTGTAATGTATTTTTCTACTGAAGTGGAGCTTTTGCATTCGACCTTGCCTGTTCTCCACAGAGAAACTAAAGGAAAATGTCTCATGAATGGTTATTGCCTACATTCCGAAAACGCTCAAAGGTCACATACTACGAGGAGATAACAGGATAGAGCCTGGATTATAAAATGCGCCGCTGGGGTAATGATAGCGCACTTCTACCAGTTTTTAAGAGCATTCATCTCTTCTGATTCTTATGATTAATAAGATATTGTTCATTTATTTTTATATTATTTACTTAAAATTTATCATAGACTATTTTGTCACAGTTGTCATAATATCAGAAGAGTGCGTGACAAAACAAGGATTTTCCGGAATCCTTTACGCAGCATTTAGTTTTCCTTAGACGAAGTCATCTTTCGGTAAATTATTATCGAAGAAAGTAATTGTTATTGTGCTGAAGCTAATGACCGCGTTTGTCCTAAAGACGGACTCGCGAAGTTTTCCGTTTAGTCAGCAGGAAAAGGCGAATGGAAAATCGTCGCTTCAATGGAAAAATACGTTAGAAAAACACATCAATTTCTAAACAATTTGCCCAAACGATTTTTAAGCCCATTATAATACGCTAAATTTTAGCATAGGATTCTATTTAAAAAAAAGATGATTTTATTTCTTCTTAGCAAAAAATAGTACAAAGATGAAGTATGCTGCACTCAGGTAGTCCCTATTTATGCAATCGACTGCCCAGACGGCATCTTAGTATCTTGCACGGTTGAAAAGATGCAAGGGATGTTATCACTTAGTTGTTCCACCCTGTGTGTACAATGTGTCCCACCTACTATGCACCACCATAATAACTTCTAAATGGTTCCCGATATCGAACTACAGTTTTCGCTGAACATTGCGGAATCATAAGGCAAGTAACATTTCGTAGAGAAATTGTCTATAATATTTTTAGTTTTCGAGAAATTTAAACATATTTGATTTTTTAAATGGAACTATATATTTTTTCACCAGCAATGGATAGATCATGAAAAGAGGAATTAAAATGATATTTCATATGTTAGTATCTTGATAGAAATGTGAGTGTAAAATTAGATTTTCTGGCATGAAATTTTCAAGTAAAGGGACATTTCCTGTAGCATTGTTAAAGCCTCTCGGTCATTTCCAAAATTTAAAAAAAGTGGCTTAAATTTTTTGATTAAATTTTGTTGTTGAATACTGCGAAGGACGTTTGAGGGAATCATCTTCGTTGAAATCCTCCATTTTTCAAAAATTGCAAAAACAATTAAAACTACAAAATTAAAAATAGAGATTTTTTACTCAAGCAAAGTCTGTTGTACAAAATTAGCTCTTTAAAATAGGTCATGCCCGATTTTTTGAAAAAAATAGTAGGTTTTACGTAATTTGCGCTTGAAATTTTCGATTTTTTCTCAAAAACCGCTCCAAATTTTTTTCTTCAAATTTTCTCCATATATGTAAAAAGGGACATGTTAGCTGTGATGTCTCCTTTTCAGGTATTGCTCTTTTTTGTACATTTTTTTGAAAAAACTAGTAGTTTTTGAGAAATTTCTGCTTGAAGTTAATGAAATATATACTTGTTTCAGACCAACTACGGGCCACGAGAAAAAATTGAGTGACTGATATGAAATATAATTAATTTAATTTTAATTATAATTCACTATTGAAAATGTCATATTAATTATATTTTTACTCTCTCGCCCTTTTACATTTTACTCAATTTGTTTTCTCAATGCATTGATTTATTTCTTTTTAAGCAATCCGCAAAGCTTAATTGAAATTTCCGCAATAAATGCCGCATCGATATTTGAGAAGCTCATTGTTGAACTTCCAGATAGTGGCGGTAATAAGATACAGTTGTTTTATTTAGTCGATCTAGTTTTTCCGAATAAACCTCCTTTCAGAAATGATTCGAAACCTACTTCATAATTCATATTTTTGTCGCGGTTTTCTCTCGTGCCCCAAGTGAACCAGTGCTCACAATAGCTATTTGTACAGCGTAACTTCTAAGCCGAGAGCCAGTACTTCCGTTTGCGATGAATTTCGCAGGAGGTTTTTATAAATTACTTTTCCGAATGCCTGGTGAGGTATGTTATATACCACTTAATATCATCTGATCCCTAAAGAATTTACTGCTTACTGAATAAAATTAAACGGTACATTAACCGTAAGGGACGTAAGGGCCAGATTGTTTCTTACCATCTTGAAGAGCAGAGATTTTACTTTCATTTAAAGAATTTTTGGGGGTAATTCACCGTAGTTCATCTAACGACCATAATACATTAAAGCTTTATTTCCCTGGGCTTCATTTGAGGCTGTATCAATAGTATAAAAAAGGCGGTAATAAATTAACTTAATATTACAAGTCATAGAATATTAGTAATTTAATTAGTTTATTAGTATTAGAGTTATTTATCAACTGTGTAAGGCGTACTACGACTAACAGATAAACATGTTGAAATCTGAATACAGATCGAAAAAGCGTTTTTGCAAAGAATTGATATTATTCGCCAAGCGAATGCACATAGTGTTAACAATTCTGCGCTGGCAACAGTGCATCGCTCGCTTCTCTATAATTCGCTGCAAATACTGTATCAGTGTTATGTATTCCTGTTTGCTTCATTTGTCGTAGTGAGAAATTATAGCTGCATCGGACTAATGAAATGAATGCAGATATGCATCACAGGCTCTTTAATTCAATTGATTGAACTGGACGTTTTGAAGTAATAGCTGAGGTGTTAGTAGCTCAGAAAATGCAATATTTCAATATTACGTAGCTGTTTCCAATATCGTGAGAAAGTATGTGCTGTTGTAGCACCACTAGTTTATTAACGGAAAATTTCTACAACAATAAGTCGTCGCTGTTGCTTTGGGCATACAAGAGTACTTTATTCCAATAAATGAGCACTTTCGAAACTTTTCTGCTGACTATATAGAACTGTTATTATGCTCATACTTATTCCTATTGCATCTGTTGGTATTACACATGCATGAATTTGAGAAGAGAAAATATACAAATATTGAATGATAACTTTTCGAAATAAATTGTATGTTCCACATACATTTCCATACATATTCATAACAACCTCTCAGAACACGTAGTTACTTTTTTACATGAATCAAACCATATGCGTTGATGAAAATGTTTTTCTCAAAACCCATCATTTTGAAACATTTGATTATAGCCAATACCAGGAATTAACATTTAAAGAAAATCAATTGAACAGAACAAAAAATAGCAAGTGTGTTATTCTTTCGTTTTCATTTTGAATTTGAATGGTATCTTCGCTCTTAAAATTTTATAGAAATTACGTCCATGAATTTCTAATGGACATAATGCCACGTCAACAATAAAAATTTAGAGCCATTTTTGAAAATGTCCGGTGGGATTCGTGTAAATTATCGCCAAAAATTAATGAATATTTTTCAAAATCGCAGAGCTTCGACTCAGGCCATATCGACAGGGATTTATTCAGTTTGGAAAAAATACTACGCATAGTTTAGGCGCAAGTGTTATTCACATACACCAGACGGATGGACAAACTGACAGACGTTTTGAAAAGACAATTTTTCGGTATCAGAGGACCCCCAAACGTGTATTTCCGTTGAAATCTCGAAATCGATTTTACGGAGCATTACATAACTTTCTCTATACTACGTATATTACTCCGTACGTATACGAGAAAGTAAAAAAGGACACATTAAAAAAGTGTAATATTTCAAACTTAGGCGACCTAGTCGAGATAGCCAAGAGCGTGTACCGATTCAACGCTTTGGTTCAAAGGGTGTTGGTTCGAACCCCACCTTGGGTATGGTTGTTTGTCCCTTGTCTCTCAAGCAGGTGTTGGCTCGGAGGGTCTTGCGTCCTGCTGACCCCAGGAGCACGCAGGTGTGTTGGAGTCAAGTGTATGGTCGAATATGCGTCCCATCGGGACGTAAAGTGTAAGTAGCTATCGGCCGGATAAAAGTTCTAGAAACTTAAAAGAAGTTCAGATTGAGTCTGCAACTCTGTTTATATTGAACTTGATCCAGAGAAAGTCTCTCTACTATTTCTTTAAAATTGTTTGTATCTCTCATACCTTAAGTAGCATTAGAAGTTCAGTTTCTGTGTTATTCTGCGGTCTTGCATAGTCTTTTTTCGCAATGCTTCTTACAATGCTACACTTACAATGCCTTTGTTTCATATTCTTCAGTCAGATTTAATAACCTGCCTCATTAGTGGGTCATCTTGATGGCTGACAACATACTTTCCCATCCCGACTTTTACATTATGTCAGGAGGTTTCAATTTATCTGAGGCCTATTCATCCTTCCTTACGAGACACATTAAGTCTATATACATGACATTGAGAGTGGGCAACATGATACAGTTTTCTGGTTTTTCGATCCATGATTCGAATTTGTCGCTCAGTTCAGTCTACTTGTTCGAAACTGTATTCGGCTACAGGCACCGCCAAACTACCTATTGCAGATATTTAATTTTTGAAGTTCAGAGCGGACTGCAGGGCAAGTCTCATTCTTCTGTAAATCTCCCTGCGAATTCTCTCTTTTATTTTGTCGTTCAATATTTTCTCACATTCTTCAATGCCCAGATATTTGTACATTTTACATGGTCAAGATCTTGAATCGCAGTGTGGATATAAACTTCAATGTTCTCTGGCGTATTTTTGCCTCTCTTTAAATTGATTTTTGCTCACTTGTCAAGATCAAACTTCATGTTGATGTCATTGCTAAAACTACTGACGAAAGACCATTTGGAAGAGAATCGCTTCATTTTTAGAAAACACATTAAGATCATCCATGTAAAACAAATGCGATAATGGTTATTCTTAACCATGGAGCTTATAACGAAAGTCAGTGTGCGACAACTGTCTAGATAGTGGGATCAGACTAATGCAAAACAGCAGAGGGGGTAATGAATCCCCTTGAAATATTTCTCTGTTAATGTGAATACTTCTTGTTTCTAGTTCATTTCCAGTGTGTATTAGAAACCTCCTATTCGACGGCTTCTTACTAGCCTTGCAGAACTCAATAAGTTTAGGATGATATCGATAGATCTCCAGAGTCTTCAAAATCCAATCGTGCGGTACACTGTCAAAGGCCTTCTAGTAGACAATCAAAGCCATACTTAAATTACGTTCTCGTTTCCTTTCTTCATTCAAGGTGACTTTATTTAGTAGCAAGATTTCCCTACAGCCACAGGGTTTTTACATCATTTCTGTTGAACTGGTTCTTCTTTAGATGCTTGTACATTTTATTAGCTACGGCTGAAGTTGTAACTTTGTACAATATTAGCAGACATGTGATTGCACCTTAGTTCTTCGCCAAAGAGCTGTCTCTCGTTTTGGGTAGCAGATAAGTGATGCCGCGTGTTAGCCATTCTGGAAGTTACTTTAGATTTTCTAAAATGGTATTAACAGCCTTCTCCAGTGAGAATGTAATGCTGTTAATTCCTTAATCCAAAAAGTTCTGGATCTAATCAATCCCGGGGAATTTCCAGTTTCGTGTGTTCTTAAATTTTTGGAAGACGTTCTCTTCTGAAAATTCTTGAAAATGTTCCACTGTTTCCACAAGTTCATCGCAGCATCAACTTTGGAGTGAATCCCAGATGGGTCTTTGTTGTGGGAAATGCTTTCTTCCCAGATTCCTGCCCAAAATGTTTCGACGTCGTCTTTTGAAGAAGGGGCAGTATTGCCATTCGGTTTTTGAGTCAGATCGTGATAGAATCTCTTCGCGCTTGTTTCAAACAACCGATTCTTTTCACGGAAATGTACTCTGTATTTGTAACGCCTAATTTGTTGTGCCCATGCACGGATTTTCTCTTTTAGCTTCTCAGCTACCGTTAGCCTTGTTGTGTCACTTTGTATTTGGTATTTTTGTTCAATATGGAGTGTTTTTGTTGAACTTTAGACGTGTGCATTGACTTGAAAATGCCTCGGTTAATAAGGATATTTCATGCTGAGAGTCGGCTATCCATTTCATAATTGTTTTCGCTCATGGGGGTACGGAACTGTTTACTCTGTTTGGCTGCCCGTCGTCGGTGTTCTTGGCTGGATTCAAAATTATGAGATACCAGATATCCAACTGCATACACGATGTGATTGATTTCAGTAAAATATAAATCTCTACTTGTCGTCTGTACCACTTCATTTTAGTCAATTCGCTGTCACACTCTTAGCTTTAGCATTTTGTACTTGTATATTCTCCTCAGCGATGCGCGAGATTCGAATGGAAGTAGATAAACTCTTGCTATCTCGCGTTGAAGAAGGTTCCGCCTCATCTCATTATCGTGTGATTCATAGCCAGAAGAATTTTCACCACTGGCAGCTATTTTATTTTGGAAGATATGACCCTTCAAGATAACAAGCGTTTTCAGGGATATTAGATTGTTCTAAATGTTCGTCATGTAGATAGTTCAAGCAAAGAACATTCTCCGCATTTCCCTTCATGTCAGTCAGTTTTTCTGCTGTGAATTTTCCACTGCTGAGTATATATCGACGTTACATTACTTATTCTATACATTTTGCTCATTGGTTAAGTTTCTCTGGAAGCAAGTTCGAATTCACAGGTCACATTTAACCCATGGGTTATTTCCTGTCATCCGTTTCTGCGACCCACAGGGAGCTCGGGACATCCCGCAGGGCCCAGCAAGTTTCCCTCCGATCGCCAGTCGGCAGTACTAAACCCTTTGGACATTTTCACAGACTGCTGAAGGCAGCCTCCTTCGCTGGCTAATGGAAGGTTCGGGCCTCCACTCTAATCAGTGTGCCAACCCAGTTTCTCTCCTGTACCGTCCAGGGGCCGATAACAGTAAGTCCAAAGGTTTACGACCCCTCTCTACTTATTTCCCACGGTGGATGCAGCCGCTTCTAGCATAGAGAGAGACGCTGTTTTTGCAGTCCCCGCTGCGGATCAGATGCTGCGGTTAAGTGTTGGAGGTGCCTCTTCCGCCATCTTCATCAATCCTTCTTCCTTCTTCTTCTAAGATGCCGTTGAAACCTTCCTCTGGAGTACTTCTTCATCTGCCCCCCCTCCTTCAACGTATTTAGCATGGGAGGCCCTACCAGTAGCTACGCTACAGCCAGCATAGCGGTCAGGCTCACGGGGGTACTCAAGCTCCGCCACCAACTACAAGGTTATATTCTCCCTAGGTAGAGTTATTATTATTACTATTCACACTTTCTCTGCTTTAGCGGGAAAATCCATCACCTGTCCAATTGATGTTATAGTACTAGGCTCGGACTGCGCTGGAAGGAAATTGATCCTGACCTTCATGAATGTCACGCATTTAGGAATTTCCTGACGATATGACATGTTTGAAGAAGGATGGCTTTCTGGGCTTCATCAAAGATATTTTTGATATTTAAATGTTCCAGATTTCTTTTAAAGTTCCTGAAGACGACTTCTTCAACGGATATAACCATGGGGAAATGGGAGATTTCATGCAACTTCCAAATGTTTTTTAATTCAGTTGCTAATTTCTCATATTTTCTTCTTTTTTCTGTTCCGGACTTCTGCAGGTTGTGAGTCAAAGGGATTGCAACATCGATTATAGACGATGTTTTCTTTTCTTTGTCTATTTGAGGATGTCAGCGCGGTTATGATCAACCGTTTTATCCGTCATAATAAGTCGATCCCAGTATAAGATGTGCGTCTTCGTCTCGAGCCAATATTATTATTATTATTATTATTATTATTATTATTATTATTATTATTATTATTATTACTACTAAATGAACGAATGTTTGGATGTTTGAATAATTTACTGTTCCAGCGAAGAAACGAACCCCAATCTCCCGGTATACGCCCAGTTGCACTGTGAATGAGGTCGTGAAATGTAAAAATATACTAACAACAATTGCAACCGTCAGCTGGCGGGCGCAAGGAGGGGAGTGGAAGTGCACTCACCGATGAGCAGGTTGAGGCCGTCGGTGAGGTCCTTGTCGTAGAGCGTGAGCACGTGGCGGCCCTCCACGGCCAGCGGCGTGATGTCCAGCAGCGCGCCCGCCGACGTGTCGCAGCGCTCGCGGCCCGCGCGCGGCACCGCGAACACGCGCGGCCGCCGCCTGCGCACGCAACAACACACGCTCCATCAACATCCACACACACACACACACACAAATATAGGAAATGGGCAACCACGAACACGTACACCGACTTTGCTAGCTTAGGCCATCAATCGATGTCAGTGCAGCGCCTCTGACCGGAAGGTCCTAGGTTCGAGTGCCGGCAAATGCCGGAGCAGTACCCTAACAAACGGGCCACGGACCGCGCGCGATCTGTTCTTCCTCTTCCTTGTCCTATCCTCTCCCCTTACACACACACACACACACACACTAACATGCCCTACACTACCACATATTCCGGGAGACCGGTCCGGAGCTTAGAGCTTGTCCCGGCAGGGGCGGTGCCTCGCTGGTGGGAGAGTCCTGGTTAGGGGGAAACCCCGCTAGCCGACGGTAGGTCGGCGCCGGATCTCGCTATCCAACGGGACAAGATAACCGCCATCTCCCGAGAAGAAAAACAAACATGCACTACACTAACGAGACTCATGACCAAAGCAGTTGACGCGCCCGGAAACACGAAAAAATCAAGCAATCAATACACCGACTTTGGGAACTTAGGCTATCAATTGATGTTAGTGCAGTGCCACTGTCCGACAGATCCTACTGTTCGCGTTCTGACGACGGCAGGATTTTCGCCACTAACTATAGATAGTATATAGATAAATAGTGGTTATTATTATTCAGCTGTGTCGAATTCAACCGATGCCTGGAGGAGAATTCTAGCGGCCGGCTGCTCTGATCGATAGTTTCCGTGGTTTTTTTTATCAACATCAGGACAATGCACGAGCAGTACACTGACAGGCCTCGCACCGTGCGCGATTTTTCCTTCCTCTTATATATCCTATCCTCACTCATTACATACACACACACTACCACCCAGATCTTGAGACTAGTCGGGAGCTTAGTCTAGGAGACTAGTCTGGGGCAGTGCCCCGCTGCTGGGAGATATTTTGTTGGGAAAACCCCGTTAGGCGATGTGTAGGTAGGCGCCGGAGCTCACCAATCAAGAGGAGAAGAGCAACGTATCCCAAGGAAATAACATGCACTACACTTACGGAAATAGTGACATTGGCAGTTGATGCACCCGAAATCATCAATCAATCAAAATGTTTCTTTTATTTACGTCGGGAAACACGCACTTAGGTCCTTAGCAACCATCCATCTAAACAACGCGTTAAGAGCGCGTCCGTAGCAACGGCCGTTAAAATGCTTGAGTCCATTCAATATATTTTAGTGGACTCTCGGGTTTAAGTGTTAATAGTGCTCATACATTTTCGGATGAATATTTCTTTTTGGTCCCAATTGTTTTCCTTCCCCTTTTTGTTCGCCGTTTATCGCCGTTTCGCCGCTTTTGTCCCCCTTGTCCCGTTCTCCCGTTTATCCCCCTTTTCAGTTTGCCTCATTGCTTCATTGGCTCATTTTGTCCCATTGTCCCATTTTGTTCCACGTCCAATTTTGCCACTTGTCCTATTTGCCCATTGTACCATTTTCCCCTATTGTCCCATTTTGTCCCATTTCCCCATAGTCCCATTTTACTATCCTGTCCCATTTTACTATCCTGTCCCATTGAATGGAGTAATGTTTTCCATTGAATGGAGTAATTGATTTTGAGATTTCGCTAGAACTTAAATTATAAAATATTTTTATGGTTAATTATATTTGAAACATCTTGGTTTTTAATTAGTTCAACTGGCCAAATTCAATTATTTTAAGATTTTCGTACACAGATGACACGTTTTTATAACTGGAAATGCAAGTTGTAATTCATTAAAGATTTCTTCATTACAACAAATGATTGGAGTGTTTTTAATCATAACAGAAGATTTTTTGTTAAAGAATCTCGATAGAAGTGAAATAGAATGTTGTTGTCTTAGCAGATTTTTTTAATATCGGAAATTATCTATGGATTGAAATAAATTTTTATTGCATATTAATTACCTTAGAAGAAATAACATTTCTAGAAATTTGTTTTCAAGTTCGAAACGTTTATGGCATTAGATAAAATAATAAGTGAAATTTTCATGGGTTGAGAATCATATTCTGATTCCTGCAGTTCTGATAATATTGAATATCTGTTGTGTATGAATAATTGGAAATTACAAAAATGTTCCTTGTTGGTTACTAGTCTTTTACCTGTTAAATGGTTATAAAGCCCCCTCTTTTTCTTGAGTAATTATTTGGCTGAGAACCCAACGTGGAAGCAGAGTCCGAAGTTAAACTTGTGCACAAAGTTGCAGGTTGAGGATCAAAAGCAGTCCGTTGCATTGGAGAATGATGGATTTGCTGCATGGCACATGAACAGTCTGGCTGACAACTGGGATAAGGGACTATAAAATCTAGATGAGTTTGCAAAGCTTCATTATTGGAAAAACCAGTTTCCTGAATTATATGACGGCCATCACCCGCCCCAGTGTACATAACTTTCATTTGTGCAGACACAAATGGATTCACGATTGAACATAAAGACGTGAGTATATCGCTTGCAGAGATGGCGCCCAGGGCGTCACGATTAGGGTTGCCATCAATTTTTATGTAAATGGAAGGACAGTCGATAAGAAAAAAAAACCATCAACACATTTCCTTTTATAAGTCTTTAATTTAGACTAGCTTCAGCTCTATTTATTTCTTCTCTTCATTTGCAATTCAAGTGAAAATATTCTTTCACAAAATGCAGATGAAGATGATTTGAGCGTCTCTTTTTTATTTTAGTCTCTAGACAGATACACTGTCATTCATGCATGTGTCAGCGTTCAAAAAAAGGATTTTCATGTGTTCTATTCTAAATTAAACAATATACGATACAACATAGCAGATGTTAGTCATGTGATAAAATAAATGACAACAAATGTTAAAAATTTAGAAAATTTACAAAAAGGAGGACATTTAAAATATAAAGGAGGACGTGAGGACAATTGACGTCAACAGAGTACGATTGGCAACCCTAGTCATGAGCTTGAAAAAAATGTTCAATCTCCATACAATACGATGCTCTCAATCAATGTAAAACATTGCCAAGAAACTTTCTGAAAAGTTTATATTTGGGAAATCTTCATTCACACTTTACAATTATATCACAAGCAAGGTCCCATGGGAATCAAGAATTTAAAAAACCATTTATAATCTTATTACGTAATCTTATGCACTACAACTGGTCTCTGGCGCAATATATTAGGAACCAATGTGCTGTTACAAACAGGCACATGCACCGCCATTGAACTTTGCAGAATTTATTAGGTACCAATCTGCTCTTAGCGACAAGCAAAAAATATTGATCGTGGTGCGACTTCCAATATACTATTAAAATTATTTATTTTCCGTATTTATCTTGTATTAACCATTTCTAAACTTTGCAACGACCCTGCAAGAACCCTCAAGAAGAGCCTGTAAAAACTTCGTATGTATTCATTCTCCACTTCTTGTGGTATCGATGTCGGTTATACGTCGTAAGTACTGTTATTAGTAGAGATTGGCGCTGAGGTCATTTCTGAACACTATAATTACAACGTAAGATTTGTAAAAGTTAATTTGTATATTTCTGAAAACTCGAGAAATCAAAACTTACTGTAATAGTATATAGTATTTCTCTTTAGAAGCGAGTTTTTCCGCAGATGAAAAGAGCGATATATCCCAAATACATAAATATTATGCTACATACATAAACATCTATTAATACCCTATGGATTTACGTATTGTCATTTTGTTTTTCTTGTTTGTCTTACTCTAATATTACCCACACAAACGTCATTTCCTGAGAAACCTGTCAGAGCGAAGAAACGCGCCATTACGAGTTGGTATTATTGAAAAACTTAATTTGGGCTAGCGAGAATTTAACACCTTTATAAAAGTTATACAAACCCGGTATTATACACTACAGGACTGCACATGAGTTGAAGTTGTCTGCCAAAGAAAGATTTACTGAATTACTTTACAAGGGAACACGAACTCTAAACTAGAGAACTTTTGGATAAACATCTTCTGTGTAGTATATGCCACTTTGGTGTCCCTGTTTTCTCCCGCTATCAATTTTTTGGGGGTTCAACTACTTTGTTGCTCGAACCATCCGAAAACATGTGCGTGTTGTGTGGAGAACGTGATTTCCCAGCCAGTGTACGATGCGCCCGAAAGTTTGCCCTTGCGCCTTGTTTATGACCCTCGCAGTCGGATCGGGAACCGCCTGCAGGAAAATGTAAAAGGCAATTCGCATTCGGAATACGTTAATGTAACTTTCGATGTTATTTTGCGAAGCCCTGCTTGTCCACTGGCGGGAACAGGCATACTAATCATGGTTTCGAGTTTCGATGCTCGTGTTTCCGTCCACTAGGCGTGCCGCGCGGGATGGACAGGGAGTGGAAGGAAAGCGAATGAGTGGCGACGTGAGCGGTTGAGTGATACACGAAGGCAGACTGGAGAGAGACAGATTGTGGAGGCCGTAGCGGAGTGGGCAGAGCGAAGTGAAGCCGGCAGAGTCGGAGAGTAGAGGGCAGAATGAGTGGCGAAGAGAGCGATTGAGTGATACAGGAAGGCAGACTGAAGAGAGGCAGATTGTGGAGGCCGTAGCGGAGTGGGAAGAGCGAAGTGAAGCCGGCAGAGTCGGAGAGTAGAGGGCAGAATGAGTGGCGAAGAGAGCGGTTGAGTGATACAGGAAGGCAGACTGGAGAGAGGCAGATTGTGGAGGCCGTAGCGGAGTGGGCAGCGCGAAGTGAAGCCGGCAGAGTCGGAGAGTAGAGGGCAGAATGAGTGGCGAAGAGAGCGGTTGAGTGATACAGGAAGGCAGACTGGAGGCAGGCAGATTGTGGAGGCCGTAGCGGAGTGGGCAGAGCGAAGTGAAGCCGGCAGAGTCGGAGAGTAGAGGGCAGGATGAGTGGCGAAGAGAGCGGTTGAGTGACACAGGAAGGCAGCCTGGAGAGAGGCAGATTGTGGAGGCCGTAGCGGAGTGGGCAGAGCGAAGTGAAGCCGGCAGAGTCGGAGAGTAGAGGGCAGAATGAGTGGCGAAGAGAGCGGTTGAGTGATACAGGAAGGCAGACTGGAGGCAGGCAGATTGTGGAGGCCGTAGCGGAGTGGGCAGCGCGAAGTGAAGCCGGCAGAGTCGGAGAGTAGAGGGCAGAATGAGTGGCGAAGAGAGCGGTTGAGTGATACAGGAAGGCAGACTGGAGGCAGGCAGATTGTGGAGGCCGTAGCGGAGTGGGCAGAGCGAAGTGAAGCCGGCAGAGTCGGAGAGTAGAGGGCAGAATGAGTGGCGAAGAGAGCGGTTGAGTGATACAGGAAGGCAGCCTGGAGAGAGGCAGATTGTGGAGGCCGTAGCGGAGTGGGCAGAGCGAAGTGAAGCCGGCAGAGTCGGAGAGTAGAGGGCAGAATGAGTGGCGAAGAGAGCGGTTGAGTGATACAGGAAGGCAGACTGGAGGCAGGCAGATTGTGGAGGCCGTAGCGGAGTGGGCAGAGCGAAGTGAAGCCGGCAGAGTCGGAGAGTAGAGGGCAGAATGAGTGGCGAAGAGAGCGGTTGAGTGACACAGGAAGGCAGACTGGAGAGAGGCAGATTGTGGAGGCCGTAGCGGAGTGGGCAGAGCAAAGTGAAGCCGGCAGAGTCGGAGAGTAGAGGGCAGAATGAGTGGCGAAGAGAGCGGTTGAGTGATACAGGAAGGCAGACTGGAGACAGGCAGATTGTGGAGGCCGTTGCGGAATGGGCAGAGCGAAGTGAAGCCGGCAGAGTCGGAGAGTAGAGGGCAGAATGAGTGGCGACGTGAGCGGCTGAGTGATACAGGAAGGCAGACTGGAGAGAGGCAGATTGTGGAGACCGCAGCGGAGTGGGCAGAGCGAAGTGAAGCCGGCAGATTCGGAGAGTAGAGGGCAGAATGAGTGGCGAAGAGAGCGGATGAGTGATACAGGAAGGCAGACTGAAGAGAGGAAGATTGTGGAGGCCGCAGCGGAGTGGGCAGAGCGAAGTGAAGCCGGCAGAGTCGGAGAGTAGAGGGCAGAATGAGTAGCGAAGTGAGCGGTTGAGTGATACAGGAAGGCAGATCGGAGAGGCAGATTGTGGAGGCCCGAGCGGTGTAGGCAGAGCGAAGTGAAGCGGGCAGAGTCGGAGGGTAGAAGGCAGAATGAGTGGCGACGTGAGCGGTTGAGTGATACAGGAAGGCAGACCGGAGAGAGGCAGATTGTGGAGGCCGGAGGGGAGTGGGCAGAGCGAAGTGAAGCGGGTAGAGTTGGAGAGTAGAGGGCAGATGCCGGACTGGTAGCTTTAGGCGAGACAGAGAGAGCAGAGGCATGACAGAGGCCGATTGAAGCGGACAGAGACTGGGTGGAATGGGTTGCTGCCCCACTGGCAGAGGCGGGGCGAGTCGGCAGAGCCAGCAGTGTAGGGCACGGCACTACGGGGGAGAGGTAGGGCAGAGACTGGCCGGAGATGGGAGGTCCCACTCAGAGCAGGCAGAAGCAGGGTGGAGCGGGCAGATGCGGAGTAGAGTGGGCAGAGCGTGGTGAGATCAGAGACTGACCGGGAGCGGTAGCTCAGTGCATCAACTGATGTTACTGCAGCGCCTCTGACCGGGAGGTTCTAGGTTCCCACGCGGCAGGATTTTCAACACTAGCTTTTCAGCTAAGTCGAATTCAGTCGCTGTCTGGAGGAGAATTCTAGCGGCCGGCTGCTCTGATCGGTAGTTTTCCGTGGTTTCTCCGATCAACACCAGGCGAATGCCGGAGCAGTACCCTACCGAACGGGCCACGGACCGCGCGCGTTCTGTCCTTCCTCTTCCTTGTCCTATCCTCTCCCCCTACACACACACACACTAACATGCACTACACTACCACATATTCCAGGAGACCGGACGGGAGCTTAGAGCTTGTCCCGGCTGGGGCGGTGCCCCGCCGGTGGGAGTCCTGGTTAGGAGGAAACCCCACTAGCCGACGGTAGGTCGGCGCCGGATCTCTCCATTCAGCGGGGGAAGATCACTGCCATCTCCCGAGAAAAAACATGCACTACACTAACGGGAATAATAACCAAAGCCGTTGACACGCCCGGAAACACGAAAAAAATCAGTTAGAGACTGACTGGGCCGAATCCAGATGAACAGGTGTAGAGGGCAGATGGAGAGGAGCTGGTGATGGCGCGGAGCTGTCACGTGGGCTACGGGATCGCACCTGGCTACACCGCAGCCCCCCCCCCGCGGGCCAGGCTTACATGTTTACATCCGCTACATGAGTCACTTCAGCTGGCCCCTTTCATCACAGTTTCTGATTGTTTGGACAACATTAGCGTAGATACATTAGTACAACCAGTGTTAAACCAGAAACATGAACAGTGTTATATGTGGAAAAGTGTTAAACAATTTATGGCTGATCGATATTGCCAATTAGAAAAGATGAACATTAAGTGTCTCTGCTAATATTTAGTGGATATGTTGCCTAAGCAATTAGGTAAAATCTACGTCATATTTTTTTATTTTATGATTTAAACATTTAATATTTATTCTTACAATTCATGGTATGCCATCTCGTTTTATACATTACAAAAGTGTCTACGATATCCTTACCCACAATTCTCAAAGGGATTCCTTTCATCAAATAGAAAGCACTGTGCTAAAACAATTAATTTCTTTAAATACTCATCTACGTCTCTGTGAAACATGGAGATTAATTGTCGATATTATAAGATGTACAATTATTCGATGTAGGCTCATTGTTTGTCGGGCAGCGACTACCCAGAGGACTTTATTCTGACCGATGTGCTAGTGGACAGGGTGTAGGTGAATGTTCTGGACGAGGGAAGGCAGATTACAGGTAACTCAGGAAAATATAGTCGACCTTTACAAGTTTTAATATGCTTAGGAAATGAAAAACAATAGTACAAAGGACAATAAATATACTTGTAATATTATAGCTAACTTACGACTAATGGAGATAAATGATTGCTAATAATTGAATATCTTGATTGATATGCAACAATAATGAACAATTAATTGAGAATCAAATGACTTAATTAGTCTTTGAACCAATGGAAGCTAGTCATCAAGTATGGTCAGCAGTGACTTCGTTCATTAATCATTAAAGTTTAATATGCAAAGTTTTTCAATTCGCAACATCGGCCATATGTTTTATAGATACGATTATTTTGGCACTGTGAACACGTGGGTTGCTATTAGTAATTTAGTACGCAGTTTAGTAGTTGCATAGCATTTAATGAATGGAGGAATTTGGCTTTGATTATTATTACTCATCTACAGGTAGTTCGGATGATAGAAGATTCTCGTAAAGCTGGACGTTTGGGAGTGGCGGCTGTACTAGTTAAATGCCAGAAGTGGCATTTACAGCAGTCCGGAGACTTTCTGGCAAATCTGCGTACAAAACGAAGTTCTGTGTCGTGCTCTGGAAGTTCTCCGTAGAAATTTGGAACTTCTAAGCAGTGTTTTTTTAACGTTGATCATTCATTGAAGTAGGGAGTTGCATTAGTTGAAATCACTACATGTGTGGGCGGACACAATTTGTCATAACAGACGATTACGTGATTAGGCACAGCGTCATTGCTACCCTCAGCATTGTAGCTTCAAGTAAGTTAACCGTTAAGCAGGCATGCCTCACACTGGCATGCATGCGGCTGCAAGCAACTGTTCTGATAGACTGCATGGATCTCGCCCATACCTTGCAGCGGTCGGGAGACTCCTGCTTTTCCCTTGCAGGCGCAGGGCGCGGGGCGGCGCGAGCCGTGGCAACGAAGCGTCGCGGAAGGCAAAGTGTCAGTGTGTGTGTCTGTCGGTGTGGCCGCAGGGTTGGACAGGGAGGGATGGGTCAGGGCATCAACTGATGTCACTGCAGTCCCTCTGACCGGGAGGTCCGCGGTTTAAGTCTCGACGGTGGCAGGATTTCCGATACTAGCTTGTCAGCTAGGTCGAATTCAGTCGCTGTCTGGAGGAGAATTCTAGCGGCCGGCTGCTCTGATCTATAGTTTTCCGTGGTTTCTCCGAACTCCAGGCGAACGCCGGAGCAGTACCCTACGAAACGGGCCACGGACTGCGCGCGAACTGTCCTTTCTCTTCCTTGTCCTATCCTCTCCCCTTACACACAGACTTACACTAACACGCACTATACTACCACACATTCAGGGAGACCGGTCGGGAGCTTAGAGCTTGTCCCGGCTGGGGCGGTGCCCCGCTGGTGGAAGAGTCCTGGTAAGGGGAAAACCCTGCTAGCTGACGGTAGGTCGGCGCCGGATCTCGCCATCCAGTGGGGGAAGATCACCGCAATCTCACGAAAAAAGCATGCACTATACTAACGGGACTAATGGCAAAAGCAGTT
>BLKR01005608.1:0-76489 GCA_011170035.1 Teleogryllus occipitalis | reverse complement strand
GGCGGGAGCTGTGGCGGGGGCTGTGGCGGGGGCTGTGGCAGGGGCTGTGGCAGGGGCTGTGGCAGGGCAGGAGTTGTGGCAGGTGCTATGGCAGGTGCTGTGACAGGGGCTGTGACAGGGGCTGTGGGAGGGGTTGTGGCAGAGGCTATGGCAGGGGCTGTGGCGGGGGCTGTGACAGGGACTGTGGCAGGGGCTGTAGCAGGGGCAATGGTATGAGAGGTGGCAGGGGAAACTGCGGCGGCGGAGAGGGTGGAGACAGCGGTGGAGGCGAAGGCCATGGTGGCGCCCTAATATATTACGTGCTCGCCACCTCGTAGTGAGAAAAGCTCTAGAGAGCGGGCGCGCCAGTGATGCAAAGCCTACCTATGCTCTCAGCCCTCAGTTCTCACCACCCGACTGGCATGTTGACTCATGTTGCCGATACCTCGGTCCTGGCACGGGATCCTGTTGCTGTCCGTCTTTATTTCTGAGACGAAAAGCAATATTCTCGACAGGTTTTGTGTTGGAAATTGCACTGATCGGAATCGAAAATAGGAGTATATTGTGGGAGTCGTCGGTATGCCAATAAAAGAAACATGAATGTGTCTGTAACAATTTATTCACATCGGAAGAGATAGTTTGCCCACAGGGCAAATTAAATTATATGAAGCTATGTTTTTATTTCTAAATATTTAAGTGACTCAGTCTGTCAAGAAAACTGGCAAAACTATCTTCCAATGTAATTAAAAGGGATGTGGATTTTTCTTTTGTTGTCATCAGTTTCACAAAGTGACTGCGTGTCTTCAGCAATCCATGCTTGAGAAATAAGTTAGCTTATCCTAATCGTATTATAATTATTTTTAATCAATGTTCAATAGCAATAATAAAAACAAAATTAATTTTTAACGGTATTCTGCACGCAATAATTGCCTTTCTTATAAAAAATCATACTCTGCAAATCGATTGTATTCGGAGACGCCTTAGTAGTTCAACTGCTCCTGTTTCTTCTTAAATATCTCTCAATTTCGATACATTAGTGAATAACTGAATTCCGTTTTTGGTCGTCTTTAAAAAAAAAATATATTTTTCTCGTAATTTCTTCTTTACTTCTTTTTAGACTTACTTTAAGCACAACGTTTGCATGTTATAAAAGAAGAGAAATTGTCATTGTGTGTATTGTAGTAACGAATATTTTCTCAGCAAAATGACCAGTGGTGAGGCGTGACAACACTCATGTTTCTGGTATTATTTCTCCACATTCGTTTCAATAAATCTTCTGAACAACTTAAGCGTACACTGAAATCGAAATTACTGAAGAGTTCTTCAGTTTTTTGTTCCCGTGATCACGGACGTAAGAAGAAATTTATTTTTAAGGAAGGTAAAAACTAAAAGGTATTGCATTGCGGTTACTATGATAAGAAATATTCTGATTCTTCCTGAAATTTAGCTGATTTGCAGGGGCACTTGAATTAGAAAATCCAGCAAAAACCCAAATATCTTTACTAGCGTCCTTTGTTAGTCTTTCGTTTTACTTTCAAATGAGCTTACTCCCACAGAGTCAGTGGTAAAACACCAAAAAGTGCCTGGTGATAATTTTGTTTCTTTGGGTATATTTAGTTGTCAAATTTAATAACGAAAGGCTCGGTAACCCTTTCTATACCATCAAAAGCTCGTCTTCGAATTTATGTGAACCAACTGCTTTTTTTTTATTTCAATAGAATTACGGTGAAAAGTTTGTCCTTTAATGCATGGCAATTGATAGAACCTTGATAACTCAAATAAAACCCAGTAAAAGCTCCGAAAATACATAGCGCAATAAAAAACATCACTCACAAGTTCAAACAGAGAGTTTGAATGGTGCGTTTTGCTCGGCGAGGTTGAACAGCCGAGATTCTCTAACTACAGACCGGGAGAGGTGGCTCAGGGCATCAACTGATGTCACTGCAGTGCCTCTGACCGGGAGGTTCCAGGTTTGAGTCCCGACGAGTGACCGGATTTACGTCACTAGACCGGATTTACGTCACAGATAGCTAGGTCCAGTCCAGCCGCTATCTGGAGGAGAATTCTAGCGGCCGGCTGCTCTGATTGGTAGTTTTCCTTTGTTTCTCCGATCAATCCCAGGCGAATGCCGGAGCAGTACCCTAACAAACGGGCCACGGATCGCGTGCGATCTGTCCTTCCTCTTCCTTGTTCTATCCTCGCCCCTTACACACACACTTACACTAACATGCACTACACTACCACATATTCCGGGAGACCGGTCGGGAGCTTAGAGCTTGTCCGGGCTGGGGCGGTGCCCCACTGGTGGGCGAGTCCTGGTTAGGAGGAAACCCCGCTAGCCGACTGTAGGTCGGCGCCGGATCTCGCCATCCGGCGGCGGAAGATCACCGCCATCTCACGTTGAAAAATCACGCACTACACTTACGGGACTAATGACCAAAGCTCTTGACGCACCCGGAATCACTAACTAACCAACCAACCAAATTCCGAACCAATGCGACGTCCTCGAGGCTCCGCGGACCGACCGCCACCATCCAGCACCAGAAGAGGCCCAATTGTTTCGCGAGCAGCCTCTCTTTGCTTCTCTGTTTGCAGGGTTAATGTTCCAATCGCCTCCAAAGTGTCTGCTTATTCCTGAAAGAGCTGCAGACTCTGCTTTACACTCCGCTTGAAAAGAACTCTCTCGCGCAGCTCGTTTTGTTGATAACAGCTGGCTCGGTTCCCACACTTGATGAACTCGAATAAAATTACCTTTCATCTCGCTCCGCTCCCGGACGATTCTTCTGTGTTTCCTCCCCCAGCGCTTTGGTTTCTCCGCGTCCAAAGCGCGAAACGACGAAGCTTCTGTTTCTTAAATTTCAATTTTCCCGGAACCCACCCCAATCGTCGCCGGATTCGAAGTTGACATTTCATTTTCATTCAGCGAGGGAGAGAGAACGTATTAAATTCGCCTGTCTGGCTGTTTAGTTGCTTATTTAACGACGCAAATAGACAACACATAATGAAAATGTTTCGCTTCATAAAATTCGCGTTTCCATTTCTGCTAATCCGCTTCAGGCCCAGCGACCACTACCGGGGCGGAATTGCAAGTTCATTTCCAATATCAGGCTAGCGCCGCGAATTAAGTCGAATTTCATTACTCCAAATCCCCATGAGCCTCGGGATGAAAGGGCATGTCTCCTTGATCCCGCCACCCAGCGCGCCACCGTCGCCCACTTACCCACTCTCTTCCTCGCTCCCCTCCTCCTGCCGTTTTCGGCAGCCCGCTTCCTCCGTCCCTCGAATTTCTCTGCTCGAGGTTTCTGCTGCATGTGCAGGTCTCTCGCAGGAGACTCCCTGGTCGCTTGGCTACCTCGCGTAGGCTTTGCAGCCGTTCCTCGGCCCTGGCCGTCGCCCACATCCGCTTCGCCTACGTAAGCCTCTTCGTTAGCGAAGCATCACGCACTTCGTTGTCTCTGCGATACGTTCGCTATACACTTCACAAGTTTTCTGCGAATGCGATATGGTTATTTCGCGGGTCGATGGCCCTCTCGTAAATTCGAGGCTCGCGGTATTTTTGCCTTCGATCCCTTAGCCCGGTATACACGGTGCAGTTTTCGTGCAGATTCTCGTACAGTTTCTGTATAGAAACTTCAAGATCCCAAACTAGATGTACAAAAGCCAAGTCGCGCATACACGGTCTATACGTTTTCTGTACGAATCGCCACAGGCCGCCGCTAGGTGGTCTAACTGAATTGCGCCGTCCGAGTACTGTCAGTGGTGATACTTCTGTGTGCGCGTTCTGGTTGGGATCTTTATTTGGTATTAATTAACCATGAGGAGCATAAAGAATAAAAATAGGAAGTCAAGAATTGGGTAAAAGGAAGTTTATCACAATATATCACTTCACACAATCGCACTTTGACACACCTAACCACAAAATCGCAATGGCCGATCACCGTTACTGAATCATTCTGCCGCTAGAGGCGCTTGAGTCAAACTGTAGGCTTTCTGCATGAAATTATGAACATGTTCATTTAGAAAACGTGCAGTCTGGACTGCACGTTTTCTGTACGTTCAATCTGTACGAAAACTGCACTGTGTATACCGGACTCTAGACGTTTCGATTCATTCCCTTTTACATTCGAATCAATCTGTTTTTGGCACTTCGGCGCGTCAGATGCGTTACTATGTTGTGTCAAATGTCAGTTTAAATTCTACAAATGATCTTGCCTGTCCGGAGACGCCTCGTTGACAGACGTTTCAACCGTCTTATCGTTGTCTTCTTCAGGGCTTCTTCAGGGTACACTTTTGTCATTCGGCCTTGATGAAGACCACGATAAGATGGTCGAAATGTTGACAACATGGCTTTTGACGTCACATCACCCGATCAGCCGGGATTATTCGCATGACCCTGACATCACTGGTACTTCACCGAAGCCTTTGACGTCATTGGTACTCTACAGTTTATTGATCTGGTTACACTAACAATCTCTGCTGTTTCTACCGTGGATTTTCCTCTCCAAATTGCGATACACTCAATAATCGTCAAAATGCACTTCTACCCTCTTTAGTCGAGATCCGACCACTCAATAGAGATTCAACTTCAATAGAATATTCTCTGAATACCTCAAGTGGTATTTGCTTTTATCTATCTATCCACCTCGCGAGTTTTGTATTTACATTTCCTCTCCTCTGACGTTATTTATTTGGCCTGGCTTTGTTCTCATTATTTGCTTCTACCATCGAATCTAATCTGCCTTTTCACTCCAAAACAGTTGACCTCTGCAATCACGTCTGTCCCACGCCGATAATTCTCCTCTTTCAATCCGTTAATCTTCTCATAGATTCCCAAGCCCCTGATCCTCATCCAGTGTTGTCCATCACCTGTTCCCACTCCGATAACACCGTATCTCCCCCTGTGGCTGTGCGGTGCCCCATCTCTCCACGGCATCTCCCACCTCGCCCCCACACCCGACCGCGGCACGCAGCCTGCGGCCGTCCGATAACGCGCCAATTATCGGTGCGCGGCGAATTATTTATAATTGCGCCCTATAGCGGTGCGTCAAAAGCGGTGGAATAGCGTTAGCGTTAACGTTAGCGTAGCGCAGAGGTGTGCGGCGGCGTCCTTTTTACGTGCGTCCCCTGGCGGTGCTGCATATCTGTTGCGGTCGCGCCGCGCCGTTCGCCCTCGCCAACGCCCCCGCCCCTGCCACCACCCACACTCCCGCCCACGGCCTCGGCCCGCCCCGCCCATGCTCTCGCCCAGGCCCCGCCCCGCGCACGCCCAAGCACACCCATGCCCCGGCCACGCCCCGGCCCCACCCCGCCCACGATCCCCCCGCCCACGACCCCTGCCCACGCCCACTCCACGACCCCCTGCCCACGCCCCCACCCACCCCCCCCACACTCCCGCCCACGACCCCGCCCACGACCCCCCGCCCACGACCACCCCGCCCATGACCCCCCGGCACCCCGCCACGTCCTCGCCCACACCTACATCCCCAGCTTAGACTGCCCCTTTGCCTGGATGCCATGCACCACCCCACCTCTGCTTCTCACGTCCGTGTTGGTTTGTCGCAGACGCGCCCTTCATTGTATTGTTCTCCCTGGGGCCTACGCCCCCGGGTTGGTAATCCCACCCCTCATGAGGCTGTATTCTAGGTCGTCAGAGGTTTATTGCTATCGCTGGCATCAAAGTTCTCTCCCTATACGCACTGCCCTTTTCTCTCTGCATTCTCTTTTATTTCTCCTTTGTCCTCCTCTCCTCCATCACCTTCTTCTCTTCCTTCCTCTTAATCCTCTTTTTCCTCGTGAGCTCAATCTCTCAGAGTGTTGGAATAATAGCAGAAAATTGAATCGGATATTTTTGATGGGTTGCATTCCCCTTTCCCACATCAACGACGCCTTATGTGAGGTTTAAAGACACAATCCAACGAATTAAGAAATGTATGCTTGGTCTTCCGCTACGTTTACATTGGCTTCGATGGGGTCATTGACGAATCGCAATTAAATATTATTTTTATTCTATCATTTACATGAGCCATTGTTTACATATTCCTCTCCTTTTCCCACTTTCCTGATGGTCGAACATTGCCCAAGCTTTCACGCAAGCGCACATATTCAACTGTTTCGTACATTATTTCCATCCCCAAGCGTTGTCTCCCTTTTTCGGGCGAAAATTTTGGTTTAGCATTAGTTATTGACGTACCATCTGATAGGTACGTTACGTTGCGAAAATAAAATTTGATAACTGGGTGAATAGATTCTACTGTCGGATCGCTTAATTTCACGTTCAATTCTTTATTACGTTCGTTTGCTGTTGGTTCTAGCGAGTTATCGTCGGGAATGTTCTCGTAAGCGCAATTCTACCTCTCCATATGAAATCGAGAACGGTATATGAAAGCACAGAACTGATGAAGTATTTTTACAGACATATTATTGAGCTGAGTTAACTAAGATTTTGATATAAATCAATATTCGGAGCATGTAGTTAAAAAGTGAATAATGTTATCAATTATTAAATGTTAGTTATCAAAATTTTCACTATCAATGTCCTATTCTTGATTAATTTTTAACTTTGGAACCGTTTTAGTATTACCTTGGTAATATTCATAAGTTCCCATTGAAGCAAAATGATTATTTTTACTTACAATCTGACCCGCGTCCTAGTTATTTCTGTGAGAAAGACAAAATGTGAAAGGAAAATAAAACAGACTGTTTGAGTTTACGATTACCTATCCACGAGGCTGATGTCCTTTATCAACTATAAAATTTACATTTTATATTTTCGGGTTTCAGAAAACGTTCTGCCAAATTGAGTTGCAATGACATTAACAAGCCAACATGCACGCTAGCCTAATAATGTTCTCAGAGCATGTGAGTTACAAGATATATGGCCTATTCCATACAAGCTCGTATTCTTCTTTTTACCTCTCCCTGTCCCCAAACCTCATATCATTCCCCTCCGAATTTTAAATGATAGTTTTCAGCTCGCGAACGTCTTGCTTGAGCATTGAATACAGGTTCGATTTCTTATATTGTAACTTTATTGTCATTTGAGGTCGTATCAATATCTAAGTCATTAGCTCTCACTATTGAAGTTAATGTTACGTTACGGTAACTGTGAAGATGAAACGATATGGTGATGATAAAGGGTGAAAAGAGGAACACAAATACAACTATGCCCAAGGCGGGAATCGAACACGCAACCCTTCGATCCGAAATCATTACGACACTACTGCTTTAGCAATCTCGGCCACCGGATCGGCAGATTATAACTTTGTAATAGCCCTTAGTAAACGTAATACACGCCCAACAATGGACACACAAATATTTACATGCGGAGGCAATTCAGAATCTATCACTCCGAGAGGAAATATTAGAACGCTGATACATGTTACAGCACCACGCCAGATGCTAACCTCATCTTGCGTGCGGTGCATGCGAGTTGCCGGCGACCATCCAGCCCACGCCCCTCCCTCCAAACTCCCACCACTCCCCTCAATCGGGAGCACTGGGGTTCGGCTCGTCGGCGAGACGAGAAGCGATGAGTGCAGAGTTTACTTCACGGCGCGTGGGGCGAGGGGGAGGGGAGAGGAGGGGGAGAGGCAGGGGCGGAGCGAGCTCGCGCTGGAGTTCGCGAGCGGCAAATTCGATTAGCAACGACGGCGGCGGAGGCGGAGGTGCGGGAGGCACAGCCGGCGCGGGCGGCATCGGGCGAAGAATGGCGCCCAGACAGGCAGGCGGATGGGTGGATGGCGGGATGGGCGGAGGGGTGGAGGGGCAAAGAGGCGTAGGGGCGGAGAGGCGTACGGGCGGAGGGGCGAGGGGGTGGAAGGGCAGAGGAACGCAGGGGCGTGCGGGCGGATGGGCGTGCGGACGGATGGGAGACGGTTGGGAAACGGCTGGGAGACGGTTGGGAGACGGTTGGGCGACGGTTGGGCAACGGTTGGGCGACGGTTGGGCGACGGTTGGGCGACGGTTGGGCGACGGTTGGGCGACGGTTGGGCGACGGTTGGGCGACGGTTGGGCGACGGTTGGGCGACGGTTGGGCGACGGTTGGGAGACGGTTGGGAGACGGTTGGTTGGGAGACGGATGGGGAAGGATGGGGATTCTGGATGGGTGAAGGAACGGGCGGCGAACAGGCGGGCGAACGGGCGGGCGAACAGGCGGGCGAACGGGCGAACGGGCACGGCGGGCGGGCGAACAGGGTACGGGCGGGCGGGCGAACTGGCGGGCGGGCGAACTGGCGGCGGGCGAACTGGCGGGCGGGCGAACTGGCGGGCGGGCGAACTGACGGGCGGGCGGGCGGGCGGGCGGGCGGGCGGGCACGGGACGGATGGGCGGGCGAACGGGCGGGCGGGCGGGCGGGCGGGCGGGCGGGCGGGCGGGCGCCGGGAAGCGCCCCAAGGGAATCCCGGGAACTCGCCACCCGGCGCGCCCGCATCGCCCGCCCGCGCCGCCGCCGCCGCCGCCGCCGCCGCCGCCATGCAAATGAAGGGCCGCGCTGCCGCCGCGTGCTGGGCGCGCTTCCAGCGCAGCCGGCTACACGCGCGGAATGGCCCTCGCCGCCTCCACTGCACTGCGCTGACCGGGTCATCGAGCCACGAAATGTGGCGCTGAGGCCTGGGCTTCGATTTTGGAGAGGGTGGTCGCAGCTGGACAGATTTCCTACGGGCGTATTGCTGTCACGACAATGCAAATGTGGAGCCTCTGTTTGACTGAATGAAAGTTTACTTTCTGATTTTAAAAAAATCATCGCGGCTTAAGGTTGGAAGTGAAGGATAACGTATAACATATATATATATATATATATATATATATATATATATATATATATATATATATATATATATATATGTGTGTGTGTGTGTGTGTGTGTGTGTGTGTGTATGTGTGTGTGTGTGTGCGTGCGTGTGCATGTGCGTGTACGTGTGCGTGTGTATGTGTGTGTATATGTGTATGTGTGTAGCTATTACAGGATACACATAGCCCTGGTTTTTGGTGTTTCCTGTCCGCTCATTCTGCATTGCACCACGTGCTGATCACATTTCACGAAATGTAGAGTCCGGTGGCGCGTCTTTGATTTTGATAATTTTTGATGTGTCAGGTTGTATTCCCAACGACTACTGTTACACGAAATGAGAAAAGTAACTGGTGCACGACGAGATTATGTGATTGTGTTCTGCTCAGGTTTTTAAATTTTTATATAAGTTGAAGTTATAAATATCTCCAAATATTAGATATGTCCGTTTACAAAACTGAAATAATTAGGTCTATTCCTGTATGTGTGATTAGGTTCGTGGCACCAATTTATTTTACGTATTATGTTCATTTTATAACTTCCGTTCTCTGACAATATTGCTTTATCTCTTATCAGAACCCCGACTTTCTACTGTGTTCATGTGTTATCTGTGTGCCTATCTGTATGTGTTATATTTAAGACTGTCCTGCTTATTCATAATCCATATTTTCAGCTAAGAACTAGCCATACTCCGCAAAAAAAGGTATGTTAGTGAGAAATGGAGTACATTACTTTGCATTCGTTTTATTTATTATTCTTTGAATAGTGAATTCTTGGTTCTAGAATGTATTAAAATTTTTATATGCATCTCTAGAAAACTCATTAATCATCCGGCGATCCTCTTCACACATATTTTATTGCATCCTCCACATCAGAACATACAAATATCTGAGCTCTCGGAAGGCTCTTGTCACTCTCCATACACCTTCGCACTGCACCACCGAATGTACTGACCGGGTCTTCAAACAAACAATGAGTTACGTAGCCATGGCCTTCGACTATAGGGAGTGTCTGTGGAACTTAGGAAATTCCGTGTGGGTACTGATTAGCTCACAGTATTGAAACTGACAAAATATAGTAAGTGTTCATCTCCGTAAATTGTGAAAAAAATTGAAACTTATGAAAAATAAGATACAATCACATATTTTACCAAATGCAAAGTGATACAAATGAGATCATCAAAAGAAAAATACGAAAAGTGCTAAGGGCTGATGATTTAATTTGGCGCATAATTTATTTTAGCGAATATCAACGATGGTCCTACCGTAAAATCTTTAGAAGGCAAAACTGGGAGGGAAGATTAAGAAGCTGTAGGTATGAGGTTTAATAAACAAGATAGAGACGATTGAAATCACGGAACTGAAAATACATGCGTGGGCAATCACGTAATAGTAGCATTATATTATTATTATTATTATTATTATTATTATTATTATTATTATTATTATTAATCTTATTATTATTATTATTATTATTATTATTATTATTATTATTATTATTATTATTATTACAATTTCGCTACAAGTTGAAGTTATAGTACAACTTTTGGTAGAGCAAATTTTATATGTATACTAAGTAACATATACTATAAGCAAAGATTTAACTGTAGTATTTGATATCATTTTCAATGTGTTTCTTTTCACCAACTAATTTACTGTTTTCTATATTGTTATTCAAACTTTTCCTAATGTATCATAGTGCGCTAGTCATCGTCTAAAAATCAAACTTCATTGGTCCTTTGTTTATTCACGTCTTCTCTCACCTTTTTGACAACCATCATAAAAAATCAAGAAAAACATTTTGTGGAATCCTCTTCATTTTTGTACCTTTTCACAACTTCATCTCTGCATTAATTGTTTACCCACAAAGTATCACCAATCTCACTAGCTATTATTCTGGCTATTGTCCTAATATATTTTGTCACTTACTGGGTTTCCTCTACGTTAGTTCACATCAACCTCCGACGCTCTTCCGACTAGTGGTCTTCACACTCATTCGGCCGCAGATCCCCCATTCATCGCGCAAAGTTAATCCCGGAAGCCCACACGCGACCCGACTGTCTCCACCCATCGAGAACATCCGTAACAAAATTAGCCGGATTGCACGTAACTTAATATCAAGCGCACGAGTTGGGCGCTGGGGGTAGGGATGGGGGGTGCGGGGAGCGGTGCACAATGCACTGTGCTCCTCGCGCGCCCGCGCACGGCCCCGATTTCGGCGGCGGACTCGAGACGCGGCCTGTCAACATGCCAGTGCTCATCCCGGAGAGCGCGGCCCCGGACGGACGGGGCGGCTGGAAATTGAATTGGGACCGCGACCCCCAACGCGCCGCAACTTTGCCGGTAATCGCGGCGCCGGCCGGCGGGGCCCGGGGCGGAGTGGGGCGGGGCGGGGCGGGGCGGGGCGGGGCGGGGCGGGGCGGCGGACAGGCCACGACGCGTCCCCGGTTCTGCTCGAGCGCGGGATTGAGTGTGTCCCCGGAGCACTACTGGCCGCTAATGTCTCCCGATGGCTGCCCCTCCTCCGGCCCATTCATCCTCAGCCCAGCGGAAGAGGGAAGGGGCAAGTGGGCGGCATCGGAGCCGGAGGAGATCGGGATGACGATGGGTGTAAAGAAGCGGGGAGCTGGAAAGCGGGGTGACTGAAAGCGGGGAGCTGAAAAGCGAGAAGCCGGAAAGGGTGGTGTCGGAAAGCGGGGAGGTGAAAATCGGGAAGTCGGAAAGCGAGAAGCCAGAAAGCGGGGAGCCGGAAAGCGGGGAGCCGGAAAGCGGGGAGCCGGAAAGCGGGGAGCCGGAAAGCGGGAAGCCGGAAAGCGGGGAGCCGGAAAGCGGGGAGCCGGAAAGCGGGGAACCGGAAAGCGGGGAGCCGGAAAGCGGGGAGCCGGAAAGCGGGGAGCCGGAAAGCGGGGAGCCGGAAAGCGGGGAGTCGAGGAAGCAAGGGTTGGCATACCCACGAAAGCGGAGGCGGAGTAGCGATGTGAGAGATATGAAGGGAAGGCCCAGGCGACGATTTCTTCCCGGGCGTCTCGACCCCTCCCAAGGGGCTGAAGAGATGTCACGCCCTTTCTAGAGGCGGCGGCCCTCAGGACGAGGGCGGTGCTTGCCCGGGGGAGCGCCGAGGGCGGTCACCTGCCGAGGGCCCCCACCCCCTCGCATCCGCCGACGGCGGAGTCGCGTTGCCTTCGGGTCCCAGCGCACGCGTTCGAACGGGCTGCCCCGTCGAGGGCAATTGACCGCCCTGTCTGGCGTGCGGCGTGATGAAATGGTAGATGAGGATTTGCTGCGTCTGCTGATGGGATTCGCGCATACACCGTGGCGTAATGCACTTCCCTGGCCGGGGTTATGACGCATAATCCCTCGGTCAAAAGAGGAGCCACGTAGCGCTTTTTTATATGCCGATGATAAAACGCTCCCCTGGGAATTTGGTGCGGGTATCCAAAGAGTATGTGAATAGTGGCACGTATAATATGCGAAAAATTCACTTTACTACACGTATTCGTTTTGTGAAGGTATAATATAAATATCGTTATTTGACGAAAAGATGAGATTATAAAAGTATTTGTAATTTAAAATAGTACTCTCTTCGTGTCATTGTTTTAAGGAGAGGAAGAGATTTAGACAACAATAGAAAAATATTTTAAAAAGTTATTTTTCACATTGTGGTATATTAGCAAATATTGAAATCCAAGTTTACTTTCAACATTCTTTTTGTGGATATATAATTTAAATTCGTGCTTTCTACTTCTCCATATACAACTGAAAATTCGTAACATACTTTACTCATTTTTATCCGTTTTATACACCTTTAGACATTTTTCCATTAACCTTATTTATTTCATGTAATAATTCCCTCCTATTTTCTTCTTTCCTAAATTTCTTTCCCCTGTCTCTTCTCCTCCATCGTTCTGTAGAATCTGTTTTACTTTCTCTATTATATTATATTACAATTAAAGTAAAGCAAAAAATCACATTAAAACATGTTAGAATTTTTAATGCTTTCAATTTGTCGACATTTTCTTTTGTTATTTAAGGTCGCATTAAGGTCATTGGCGTCCACTATTGGTTTTAAAATTATGGTAACTGTGAAGATGAAACGTAATGGAGATGATAATATATGAAAGGACGAACACAAATATAACCATGCCTAAGGCGGGACTTGAATCCGCGACCCTTCGGTCCGACATCGCAACGATACGATCTCATCCACCGGATCGGCCAATTTGTCAATTTGAATGACCACATTTTATTAAAACATATCTGAGTGAAAAGTAGTCTTTGTTATTCAATTATTTGGTGTCTCTCTCATTTCTTTAGGCCTAATCCCAACGCAGGCATATTCCTGAGTATAATTTTTGAACGAGAAATGTTACGAGAAAGTCAGAGACAAAGTGGTTATGCAAGAAATGCAATTGGTTTGAGATCCGGCTTGCGAATGCAAAGAAACTGTGGTTAGAAATTAATGAGGGATTGTCCGTCTGACTGACTGACTGGCTGGATAGGAGGGTGAGTGGGTGGGTGAGTGGGTGGGTGAGTGGGTGGATGGGTGGGTGAGTGGAAAGGTGAGTGGGTGGGTAAGTGGGTGGGTGTGAGGATGGATGTGCGGATGGGTGAGTGGGTGGGTGAGTAGATGGATAAGCGAGTGAGTGGGTGGGTGGGGGAGTGGGTAGGTGGGTGGGGGAGTGGATGGATGGGCGGGTGAGTCCATGGGTTAGTGTGGTGAGCCTAAGGGTGATCAAATGTACGATCGGATGGGCAAGTGTGTCAGTGAATGAGCCCCTAAACACGCGAGCAGGTATCTGGCGTGTGGCAACTGCCGGGCGGCTCACGGTTGGGGTGTGGACGAGGGGGTGGGATGATGGGGCGAGGGGAGGGGGTGACAGCGGCCACAGACGCGGCGGGGATGTGCAACCGCACAGGTAGTGATGGTGGTGGAAGTGGGCGTGGTTGCGGTGAGCGGCGAGGTGACAGGCAGCTGCGGGACGGCGCGCCGCGGCACGGCACGCGATGACAGCTGATGAAATCTGCGGTGAGGATGCAAAATGCACGATAATGCTCCATCGCTGTAGCAGACCCATTCAAAATCTTCCTCTCTCTCCGTTATTTAATTTTCCATTGTTTACCTCTAATATTGAACTGTCACCTCGTGATTACGCGTTATTCCGGGCCTCTAATATTTGTCGTGTGGATACTGTTCGTTATAATTTGATCAACAGTTGCACGAAAACGTAGGAATTTTAAGACTTTTTCATTTTACATTTTTAAATAAACATTTAAATTGTATATATTGTCAGGTTTTCATCAAACTATTGAATAATCTACATCGATAATCTTCTTTAACATCAACCGCATCAGAGTCCATCTATTTCTCATTTGCAGATCAAAACCGACACATTTTCCAATAATTGTCGCTCATGGGCACCGTTCTCCCTCGCGAAAAGAGAAACAAAAAGGTCAAATGATCATTAATTAGATGGACAGGTAGAAATTATGCGTCATACCTTACTGTATGAATTCTGTTTCTCGTCGACCAATCAGAATTCATATTTCTGAAATTTCTAGCAGTAGAAAAACGTTTAAATTAATAAAAAGTGATACAGTAAGTACGTAATATTTGACCTTCAAAAAGTACCAGAATAATTTATTTTTCATTCTAACAGAAAGAAGAAGAATCCTAACCTGAATGATTTAAATATATTTGAAAAATTTTCTCTAACATATCCTGTTAAATCTTATTTCTAAAAAATTTGTAGTAGTTCCTATAAACGTAAATACATAATGACTCTGTGCAGGTTTTCAGAAATGAAATGTCAGCCATTTTGAGTATTCAACATTGGAACTTATGTGGCAGAAATATCGTTAACGCCGATCACTACCTTCCTTTTCCGGACAGACGCACTGCAAATGTTATTTTTGGATGGCATGAGGAATTACGACCAATTCGAATTATGTTGGTTATTACGGCAACTAAACAAAGTTTCTCATTTTGAATGTTATTTATTTTTGGATTGTAAAACATTTGTAAACTATATTAACTGTTTGCACACTGGTTAAGTTGATATTTAATACCTTTAATTTTTACATCATCCCAACTGAATTACTAGCAACCAGACACAGCAATTACATGACATAAATTGCAATAACTGATTTACTTCACTAAATTGATTCTGGTAAATACTAGACAATTATAATTTCACTAGTATTCCTACTTTATGCACAGTTACAATAATATTTTGTATTATTCTGTACACACTGATTATCTACATTAATATATTGAACACATTCGTTAAATAATTTGAGTCAACAGGAAATTAGTTGTGAGGGTATTTATTATTAGATCTAAAATCATTCAATTATATTAGGTTTTAGGTTCTTCCTGTTTTGAGACGTTATCTAAATATCCAAGAATACAATCAACTATCTAGCCATACAACTCCTACAAAAACTACCGAGAAGACTTTAATTTTCCATTACTTACTTCAGGTGAAACGAAAAATAATTTTCTTTGATCCCCATGCGTTGTCTGTCGAGCTATGAATCGAAAATTACCTTTCCAGTATGAAACTCCGCAAACTCAGGTTTTGAAATATGCTCCAACTTTACAGCTCGTTCCCGGTATATTCCAATCCCCGTTTCGCAGTACTCTCCGTTCCCTCATTGCGTGAATTAATCGAATTCTGAGCGCGTAGTTCGTATTCATGGGGAGGGTCCTCTGCTTCCCATTCCCGCTCGGCGTTTCTCAGCAAACGCGACCGCCCGTGCGAACCCGCATACCTTTGTGTGCTCGACGTTACGCGAAGCAAGGCGCAATAGCGCGCGCGCCTTGCAATAACCGCGCCTTGTAATAGCAGCGTCGCCGCACTTTTAGACCGGCCTCTCTCGTCGCCCGTGGCGCCGCGAGGTGCACGGAATTTGCACTTTATCATCTTCATAAACCTCACTTTGTTGCCTTTGCCAAGGCCCCTTCCGGCGCTAATGAAGATCTGCATATGGCCGTGTTTCTAGTCATTTTCGCGGAGGTGCATGAATACGTAATATATCATTTGTCTTTTCGCTCTCGCGTTTAACGCGAAGCGTGTGTGTGTGTGTGTGTGTGTTGACTGCGTCGTCACCCTCTTAATGGAAATCTGGATGAAGAATGAATTTTATATTTAATTTGCATACATTTTAAAATTTTCGGGTGGGAAGGCTAGATGATGTGGCTGGGTTCTAAACGACACGTTCTTTCTCTTTACAGATTCCCCGGCTCTTGGCTGCAACGAGAAAGGTTCATCGCGATCCTTGATAGGTGAGTTTTTTTACTCCTAGTTAAGCTAGATGACGAGGTAAAATTGCAGAATGCACCAAGTATGCTGTTGTTGCGAAAGGTTTATAGTTTAATTTCGAAAAAGTTTTAAAATGTTTTTTGTTTTTTAATTAAATTTTAGTTAAAAAATACACATGATACAATAAAAATGTCTAGTGACCATTATTTCTTATCTAATTAAATAAGAGAAGTATTTTATTCGTTTTTAGAAACACTTAGTCATAGATTATTACATGTATATTTATGAATTATTAAACAAGAAGGTTAAAATCTTCTAGAAATATTTTTATTTTTAAATATTAATGTTGCTTGGAAACCTACATATTTTGTATATTTGAAATAAATATGTGAATATAAAAGTGTTAGAATAGGTTGCAATATAATAAATAAATATTGATTTATCCTATAAAAATGATAATAGATAGATGAAATAAATAAATGCTTATTTATTTCATTTATTGTAAACAAATGTTAATTTATTTTATAAAAACACAACTTTTTAAACATGTAGATTAAAAATATTTTGCTTTTATGTGCGCTTAACAATAGTAAATTATATTTACGACTGTGTACTGTGCGATTAGCATAGTCATGTGGCATTGTAAACTTCATTCTACATCCAGAGCCTGAAAGGGTTCATAATAGACATATTTCAAAAGTAGGGGATGGTTACACTAAGAGCTACATTTGCGCGATAATGAAAATAAGCGGGGCAGATAGACCATAAAGAAACATTTGTAGAGATTTGAAATCAATATTTTCTTTACTTTCGATTGTGGCTGAAGTCAAATGTTGTAATAGGCTTCTATTATATTTAAAAAACACATCTACTGTCTTTGAAAAATTTCGAGTTTTATTGCAAATTCAACTCGAAGATGATGAACAAGTGTGTTACGGACCGAATGACTCAAACTATTATGCTCCCAACAAAAAATAAATTAAAATAAATTGTATTTGCATCCATTCCCGATACAATTTCTCACATCAAATAGAATTACTTTTCATCATGAACAAATAATTGTTTTATATTTGTTTCGTCTGTTTTGTGCGTTATATGCGTAGTCTGTAGAAGTGAATAAAACATTCTCACGAACAACACTTCAAATTAGTTTGTGAATATGCGGACCTAAAAGCTGCTTTTTTAGTGGAGATAAAAAAATGAAGATGAGATATGAGTAAAAGGAGGCTCGCGTTCGTCCAGATGACTGTAATTCGCCCTAATGTGGAACACGTTATACGAGCCCCGCCGCAAACTCATTAACACGCAGAGTGAAATATGAGGCTGATATTTTTAACTTCTGGAGGACCTCAGGGTGCCTTCCCGGGTGTAGAACGAAAGCCGAAGCTCTCGTCAGCTCCTAAAAATTGTCTGTCGGCCGTCTGCCATTTTCGGAGGTTGCTTTCAGCTCTGACGGCTGGGCTTTGAAGTTCAGAAACAAAGGACGCGGGGCGTAAAGTCCGCTGTTGCCCCAAACACCGTTGCATCAAAAAACACCGTGCCCCTGCGCGACGCAAAATTTTAGCCGAGTTGTTCTCGTTTAAAAATAAAATTTAAGAACTTTCCCGCGAAGAGTTTTACCTCACTCGAGCTCGCCCATGCTGTATTGCAGAGTAGACGGGTGGGGTGGGTGGGGTGGGGGAGCCTAGACAGTTGAGTGAGGACGCTGGAGACGGGCCCCATACGTCAGAGTGATATTGTCGCTTTGTCTGTGTCGTACCTTCCCATGCGGATCTCTGCTCCGGAGTGCTGTACATATTTTCTTCCCGACCAGCGTGTAACTGATGCGCGACAGTCTTGCCCTCGTCTGCCGGCAGCAGGAGAGCGGCGCTCCAGGAGTTGGCGCGAAAGTTAATAAGACGTTGATTTATGAGGGTGCAGCGCATACTGCCATCGTGCACTCTTTGACGCGCACTTCTATTCACTTTTACTCGGATGAGGTGCCAGGCAAGTGAGTAATATCGGCAAACGAGTATCGTTCATGTTCTCTTCAGTTTATTGTTTTGTTTTATTTATTTTATTTGTTGTCACAAAACAAGTAAAGTATGTGACGGATAGGGGAAAATTATAATCTACACACGTTTTCTTAAGTGCAGGAGTCCATAACCCACTATTTTACTACACTACCTACATAGTTGAATTATGAATGGAGGTGTAGTGCGTCAGGAAAGTCTCTCCGAACCTAGCTGAATGAACGTCTCCCTATTACAAATTGCTTTTATGTTGGTAGCAACTAGATCATTGGGAAACAAGTGAAGGGGACAACACTTCCAGCATCTGTTATGATTGTGGTGAGTACGCAATATAAGTTTTCTTTTGCTACAAACTGCAGCTTCTGCTACCAACATAATATCTGTTGCTAGCACTCTCACCAGTTATGTGAAACTGTGGGGACTTTCCTGGCGTGCTATACTACAAACAAGCATGGTTAACCTTTTGAAACGTACTTGCAGAGGTAAACAAACTACAGATTTGATTCTATATTGAGAGTGAACTTACATGCTCCTCAGCTTCGTCCACGCGAGTTTTCGAAGAAACTTCTACGTCTGAACTTTAATCAACATACCGACATTGTTTACTATTCAATAGGATTGCAAGAACTTAATACTGGTACACAGGTATTTTTTCATTACTATCATTTCAGTGCGTAAACATATTCTGCGAAATTCAAAGTTAAATCATTCGACAGAAATTTCAATATGTCATAATCACACGTTGGAAATTATTATGTTATTGACATTAACATTTTGCTAAACAGAGCCCGTTCAGAAAAAAAATTGTGACATATTAATGTTAGCCAATTCTGTATGCTGAAAAGGACAATACGGATTGCTAAAAGCCAGTTATACACAATTAATACAAGCAAGTTAGCAAATTTCTCCGATAGTGAAATGTGATGTATTTTTTGTATTCTTGATTACAATAAATAACAATCATAAATTTAAAATAATAATAATAATAGTAATAATAATAATAGTAATAATAATAATAATAATAATGAATTACATAGTGCTAGCTGAGAGTATTTGATTTTTGTTTATTTATGTGCGAGGCACAAAGTGCCTGCCATCCAAGATCGGGCATTCCTGCACACAGAACCGCTAGTAATAAAGAGGGCAGAACGTTGTAAAACCTCCATAAAGCTCAGGATAAACCGAATATGCCGTTAGAAGAAGAGGTTCACGTCAGTTTATTTCGTTTCCTTCACGCGATCTTCGCAAATGGTGTTCTACTTGCTACCGTGAAGCTCACCTTAACAGACTGCAGTACTATAAAACATAATTTAGGCCAAATGGCGGGACTTTATTATCTCCATTTTTTTTCCTTGATTAACTTCAGACTATAATTATTCTTTAGAATCAATATATGTTTTATTATGTTCACGTATGAGCAATAAAATAATAAGATTGCTTCTGTCACTAGCACGCCGCGTTATTCTCGAAAAAGCGACGAAATCACGTAAATATTGATTGAGATGTCGGAATAAAACTATATCTCATAAAACCTAGTAACGGAGTTGACTATCACCCTTGCAATGCATTATAAAATGTATAAAATCATTCATATTGGGACAAAGAAGATTCCGTGTAAAACGTTTCAGTTGAATATACAATTTCGGGTAGTGTCAGAAATACCTTAATTGGGACACTGCGTGGATAAACATTTTAGGAAGTAGGTGACTCAAATCGTCTGGAGTTTCAGTAGTTTAATTCCTGGCGCTTACTGAAGCAGTGGTCTAAGAACGAGCTGCAAGCCAATAATATTTTAATCTTCATCCTGATTCAGTAGAATATAATATGTTCTGTGGGTTTGGCATTTGGCTTATTACCCTTTTGTTTAAAGTAATTTCAATAAGTTTGGTGAAGGGTAGGGCATTTATGACACAACGTTCGAGAGTACAATATATCCTACACAACTTGCTAGATTAGGAAATTTCCGAAACTTACACAATAGATATTTTGATGTGAAGGAGTAAATTATGGTAGTTTAAATCCATATTTAAAGTTAATTTCTAGAAAAAGAAACACCATTCAGATCCGTATTCGCCAACGTAGGAGTGCCCTGTCTAATTCGCTATGCGATGCTACGATTACGTCTACCATGAGTGTTTGTGCTAGTCCATTTACATTTACGATTTACAGCTCTAATAAGTAAAGTTGTAGAAACTAGAGTTGTAAACCGACTTATAACTTTTGTAACCATGAAATGCGCGAATAGATTTCTTTTCATCTTCCCTCCAATATCATCTAGTATCTCGTCAAGTAAGATTCGGAAAAATAGGTCTGAAACACAGGGTCGTTATTGTGGCTTGAAAGCTCGCAAAAATCGAGAATCACAGAACATACATAAAAGTACCGCTACTTATATAAAACAATACCGCAAATCCCCCAATGAGGAAAACACATCGTGTCGATTCAGGAAGCCGACCAGACGCTGCAAAGCCTTGGTAACCGTCAAAATGTGCCCAACCGAAGAACCGGGTGCGTGCAGAACAGGTCTGATCCGATGTCGCGTAACGGTGAGCCAAAGAACGAGAATTTCAGTCGATTGCAGGGCACTTGCCGAATTTCTCGCCGCCGCCGGTCAGACAACTCGGCAAGTCGGAGCGGGCGGATGGAGAAGAGGTGTGCCGACCGCGACCACAGACAAGGTCAGTTCTGTGCTCCGTTACACCGCCTGCACGTTTCTCGCAGCTCCCTACAACCGATAAAAAGCTACGCGTTGTTAAGATGTAATCCTTTTTTTTATCGATCGAAACCAGTTTTGTTGGGCGTATATTTTTCAAACGAATCGTAAACGTATCTTCGATGTAGATCTCCATGACCTTCCACTACATCCCGAGAAGGTCTTTCGCGATCCTCCAGATTTCCGGTAGACCAGATGTCTGATCAAGAGATGTTTGGCTGGAGAAAGAGCGTCGGCGAATTGTGGTCCGTTTCCCCTGACACTATCCCAGGTATTGCGTAAAGGATTCAAAAACATTCAAAATTTTCTAAATAGCAGTGTTTCGTCAGTGGACATTTTTTCAACGACTAAACTCTAGGACCATTTCTCCCATTCAATAAAATAGGAAAATAATAAATTAGTATATTTGATTCAAACGTAAATGCAATCCTTAAATGCACACGTACTTAAATCGGGAATGAGTAAATTTCTAACTCGCTTTGAACTGCATATCGTTGTGGTGTGCTTCCGTTCAATATCTTTTATGTCATGCAGTATTCTAAAGACGAAATTTGGGCTATATCTGTTCAGAAACTGTACAGATATTCTGAGTTGTAAAGACAACTAGAATGTTTTTTACACTAAAATACATTTTTAGTTCTCCTATCAACAAATGGGTGTAATTAACAAAATTAAAATTGTATCGGTTGGAATTAAGAGCTACATATAATATACACTAAACCTCCTAAATATATTGGAGAGAATGGTGAACGCGGAGTAGTTTCATACGTCACAATATTCTTCATTGAAGATAGACTTAAGGTAATCTGATTTGAAGCGTGCAACAATCTTTTACTCGAAGAAAAAATGTCAAGATAAGAATTATCCAATATTTGAAAACCGTTCACCACATTTAGTTCCTCATATAAAGTCTCCAGAGGGCAAATTTGAAACACGTATAGCTTATGAACTCACGCAGTGGTACATTTCGCCATCTCAAAGAGTTCTATCCAAAACTGTTCATCGCTTTCTTCTGTCCCTGTAGTCCGTCCCCTTAGTCCGTCCCCTTAGTCCGTCCGCTTAGTCCGTCCGCTTAGTCCGTCCGCTTAGTCCGTCCGCTTAGTCCGTCCGCTTAGTCCGTCCGCTTAGTCCGTCCGCTTAGTCCGTCCGCTTAGTCCGTCCGCTTAGTCCGTCCCTCAGTCCGTCCCTCAGTCCGTCCCTCAGTCCGTCCCCTTCCTCCGCCCTGTCCCCCTCGTCCGCCCTGTCCCCCTCGTCCGCCCTGTCCCCTTCGTCCGCCCTGTCCCCCTCGTCCGCCCTGCCCCCTCGTCCGCCCTGTCCTCCTCGTCCGCCCTGTCCTCCTCGTCCGCCCTGTCCTCCTCGTCCGCCCTGTCCCCTCGTCCGCCCTGTCCACCTCGTCCGCGTACATCACCTCCACGCTGGTTCTTCTACTGCACCCCCCTCCCCTTTCGTTTCTCACCGCCAGCCGCCCGCGTGGGTTCGGAATATACGAGCGAGAGGCGTGCGTGGCATTTATTTCGGAAGTCACGACCCTGCTTGTTTATGTGGAAACGCAAACAAGATACTTGCGATAGATTTGCATAACAAAGGGATTACAAGTTGCAGTGTCGTCATCAACATCTACAACTGAACGGAATCTTCTGTAGTGAAGAGCATTTTTAAGATTACGAAGGTCAAGGACCTTCTTGTTCCATTCATTAGCCGTGAATGTACATTGCTTTCTCCGATTTTTTCAATCGATTTTATTGTTACAATAAACATACATAAAATTTTGCAGTTTATAGCTTACAAATGTACTTCACATTAATAATGTTATGAAACAGAAACACTGTAAAATTGATATTTCATAATAATGCTGCAAATTCATAGGGTACGGAGTAACCTTTCACCATAAATATGTATTTAATGTCGCAAATTTATTATCGTAAACGTTACAACTAAATAATAATTATTATTGGTAGTAACGTTTATTGGTATAATAATAATTATATTGAAAGAAATTATATTTTAAAAATTGTGTTTTCTGAAACAGAAATCTACGATGCTAAGTTTCTTATAAAATCTAATATGGAAAATCGACTGGCATCAAAGTTTCTCTTCAAAGTGATTCTTATGCTGATTAGCAAATAACGTATTCAATTGAGATATTAAATTTCTTTCGTTTTTATAGAAAACTAGTAAAAACTAAATTAATGATTGTGTTTTATCAAATTCCCATGACATCGACCTTCAATGGTCCTCCGTAGACTAGCAAACGTGTTTGATGTTTCGAGTCCCCGAACCCGTGTGCAGTGTGTCAGCAGATTGAGGTACAGAAAGACATCAGGGAGCACGTATTTATTACCGCGCATCCGATTGATTGATTGATTTTTCGTGTTTCCGGGATCGTCAACTGCTTCGGTCATTAGTCCCGTTAGTGTAGTGCATGTTTTTTTCTCGGGAGATGGCGGTGATCTTCCCCGCCGGATGGCGAGATCCGGCGCCGACCTACCGTCGGCTAGTGGGGTTTCCCCCTAACCAGGACTCTCCCACCAGCGGGGCACCGCCCCACAACAAGCTCTAAGCTCCCGACCGGTCTCCCGGAGTATGTGGTAGTGTAGTGCATGTTAGTGTAAGTGTGTGTGTAAGGGGAGAGGATAGGACAAGGAAGAGGAAGGAAAGATCGCGCGCGGTCCGTGGCCCGTTTTGTAGGGTACTGCTCCGGCATTCGCCTGGTGTTGATCGGAGAAACCACGGAAAACTACCGATCAGAGCAGCCGGCCGCCAGAATTCTCCTCCAGACAGCGACCGAATTCGACCTAGCTGAAAAGCTAGTGTCGAAAATCCTGCCGCCTAGGACTTCCCGGTCAGAGGCGCTGTAGTGACATTAGTTGATGCACTGAGCTACCGCTCCCGGTCCGCGCATCCGAAATTACCCGAATATTCGCCCATGCTCCGCACGCACACGCGGCGATGCAATCGCGGGAGTTATGTGTGACGGCCGCGCCGCGTCGCGGCCACCGAACACGAAAACCCCTCGCAGGAATTTTGGCGCAACGGGCCGTCCCAGACAGGTTGTGCCCGGGCAGCCGCCTCCAGCGCTCGGATGCCGCCTCCTCCTCCTACCGGACGGATAACTGTCCGAAAGTCAGTGGGCCACTCCCCCCTCCCGCCCGCAGCCGCTGCCTAGCCCAGGACGTGCGGATCTCAGTCGTTCGTTCGTTGGAATTACAGCGAGCAGTTTGTGATTCTACCGGCGGCACCATTCAAAAGATGGGACACACAAATTCCTCGCAGTATGCGGAATCTTGCACGTTCAAGTGGTGCTCAAACAGTGTATACTTTCTCGTCCGTACTTTCACGCAGAATTACGAGACAAGGACTCAAATTTTCGTAAAATTGTACTTGAGCTTATTTCAAAATCTATCTTTAAGGAACAGATTTCAAAGGGGGAAAGCTTTATCTTCATTATTGTAGCTGTAGGAAAACGCCAAAACATTTTGAATTATTGCAATTTTCGAAAAATTAGAGTTTTCAATGAAAATGAGACCTATGCTTACTCTACGCCAACTCTTAGATATTCTTCACACTACCCAACAACGCAAGTTAATTAAAGATGATTGAGCAATTTTTTTTGGAAAATTTGAAAAATGTCCCAGAGGCTTCATGTACATTACCCCCTAAAATTAAAATATCGATTTTAAACTCAAGAAGCCGCAACATCAACCAGATCGATTAGGGAATATCAATTATGAATTTTGGAGAAAATCGGCTGAACGGTTTAGCCCCTAGCGTTGTTTGGCAAAACGATTCGGACGGACGGACGGACGGACGGACGGACAGACAGACATTTTGCCGTCATTCGATTTTTTCGGTATCAAGGAGCCACAAAACATGGACTCTGGCTATACCTCCTGTTAGAGGATTTTTTTCTAAATTTAGCAACTGAATTTATCCACTTTTTCGTGTATACAAAATTCAAGTAATATATGGCTTAGGGTAGGGATAACAGATTTATGAAAACGTGCACAGAATTCACTTCTCCCCGTAGCCCGTCACACACAGTTTTTAACTGTTTTTGACGTAAAATAAATAAATAAATAGATTCTCTTCTCTTTTATTTTCCTAATATTCTTTCATTTTAATAGCTATCATCAACGTATCACATTCTCTTCGCTATGACAGCTTTAATATTCTGAAAATTCTTCAGCTAAAAAATTATTTTATTCCGTTAGGCTGAAAACCAGTCAGGAGTTCCACTAAAAATTATTCCCAGTATTCATGAACCAGTGGGCAATTTCAAGCTTCTTAAGGACTTGCTATAAAGCAGCCCCTTTTTTGGCAGATTGAAGTTGCAAAGTTAAGTTCATAATAAATGTACTGTCAACATCGACGATGCATCAACATCCACGGTGTCATTCGATATGATGATATAAACTTTTAACTGTCAATAAACTATTACATTGATACAAAACTTTTCGGTTATTTTTCGACACTTGATCAACAAGAAAACACATGTAACAAACATAGTAGAGTAAAATAACTTTTATAAGAATTTGAAAAAAATGACAATGAGTGTTTCTAAGGAAAGTATTTGAGAATATAAAACATAAAATGAAGTTTAGTAGGCTTCATTAAATTCTTTAAAAATATACATTTGTGGGAAGTTCTTAACAGATGCTCGTTTTAAAGGCATTTAATTTACCCAAAACATACACGTTTCGTCGATGTAGAAATGAAAGCTCTCTCTTCATACGCTATATTTCTACATGTATAAGTGAATATGAACCACAATGACGATTTAGACTCAAAATCTTCATTTAATGTTTTGATTTGACCGAAGTAACCCACTAAACCCTGAAGTATCATCGAGGATAAATATAAGATATTTAATATTAATATCAGAAACTAACAAGTGATATCTCTAAAACTCTGTGTTAAAAAGCAACATTATTTTAATGCATTTTTATTATTTTTCATATATTTCATAAAGTATGATTTTTCTTATTTTGAATTTCCTTAAAACATTTTGTACACCTTTTGAATTTTTTTCTTTTGAAATTTCCATTAAAAGTGGCGTTAAATGGATTTCGTAAAATGATATTTCTTTAAAAGGAATCACGAACTTCTCTTTCCTAAATATTTTTTGTCTTGATAGAAAAACTGTGGGGGTGTAACAATGTTTATAGGTCATAACAAGCAAGTACAGTAGCTATAGTTTTATAACACAAAAAATTGTTACGAGGGTTGCAAAAGAACATCGCAAGTAAAGGAAAAACATGCATATCAACGCAAATAAGGAAGAAGTTGTAATGGATGTATGCTAATACTCGCTTATCTCGAAAGAGTTAATTCCCCGGAAAGAAGTTTGCATATTCAGAGCGTGTTCCTATTTTCCTCAGAAGTGCTCCAGAAAATTAGTTCACGTATACATAGTGTTGCTATTTGTTCAGGATACGATCTTCTGATGCCGGAAGGAACACATGTGAGCCGTAACAGAATTCGTGAGATAACAACAGCTGTTTTATGTCCACACCACAGAGTAGACGCTGCTGAGTAAATTCATGTACACTAATCCAACAGAGAAACTTCGCTGCAAGCATACTCTGCAATATTGATTTAGGGAGTGATTGTCAGAACTTCCATTCACATTTTCTAAGAAAAGCGAAGTAATTTTCTTTTCTCTTTTTCGTTCTGTGTTCTTTGGAAATGGATTCTTGTGCTTCCCTCTGTCCTTCCATATCACTTCTCTCTCCTACCATTCATGTATTATAAAATGTAGAACACGTGCATTACAATAGACAATGTTTACTTTAAAAATATAGAAATTTGTCAAACTATTAAAACATATGTTAATGTTAAGTAATACAAATATAAAGTTTTTATGTACTGTATTCCCTTGAAAAAGGTATGTTTTTTATTGCATTCTAAATATTATACACTCACGGTGATTATTTCTTAGAAGCGAATATTAAATATCGGTCGCGACAAACACTGGAAGGGAATACAAATCAGGTCAGTACGGCGAACCATCCTCTTTGAGACCGCCTCCTGCCCGGGTTTCCACTTCCAGACCGCGTGTTATGAATCACGCGCGTACGATTTCGGATTCAATAACGCGGCGGGGAAGGAAGTTTGCAGACTTCAGGGAGCAAACACGTTTATTGAGCCAGGGAGCCGTGGAGGCAGCGGCGGCGGCGGCGGCGGTGGCGGCGACGCTGTGTAAATACGCAAGATCAACACGCGCAAGTGCGTGCGGGCGAGCACGAGCTGGGGGAGGGGGCAGCGGGCGTGCGGAGACCGCGGAGGCAGAGAAAGCAGTGGAGCGGGGAGGTGGCGATTGTGGTGAGGATGTGTGGTAGGCGACGGCGGGGTTCGGAGAGGTTCGTGCTTCAAGAAGAGGCAGTGTCTAGCAATAGTGAGTGGGGAAAGGGGAGTTGGTAACGGCAGGATCCGCAGAACATTGATTGATTTTTTCTGGTTTCCGGGCACGTCAACTGCTTTGGTCATTAGTCCCGTTCGTGTAGTGCATGTTTTTTTCTCGGGAGGTGGCGGTGATTTTCCCCGCAGGATGGCGAGATCCGGCGCCGACCTACCGTCGGCTAATGGGGTTTCCCCCTAACCAGGACTCTCCCACCAGCAGGGCACCTCCCCAGCCGGGGCAAGCTCTAAGCTGACGACCGGTCTCCCGGAATATGTGGTAGTGTAGTGCATGTTAGTGTGTGTGTATGTAAGGAAGAGGATAGGACAAGGAAGAGGAAGGACAGATCGCGCGCGGTCCGTGTCCCGTTTGTTAGGGTACTGCTTCGGCATTCGCCTGGTGTTGATCGGAGAAACCACGGAAAACTACCGATCAGAACAGCCGGCTCTTAGAATTTCCCTCCAGACAGCGACTGCATTCGACGTAGCTGAAAAGCTAGTGTCGAAAATCCTGCCACCGTGAGGACTCGAACCTAGCACCTCCCGGTCAGAGACGCTGCAGTGACATCAGTTGATGCACTGAGCTACCGCTCCCGGTCTAGCGATAGCGAGTGGGGAAAGGGGTGGTGGGAACGGCGGGATCCGCAGAACAAGAGTCGGTAGAAACAAGGCTGATCGGAAGGTGGCAGGGGAGACGGAAGAGGACGGGAGTGTGAGAATCGAGGTGTCAAAGGAGGGCAGTACACATGCGGGGGGTGATTGTGGTGGCAGAATAGGCGGTTGAGGTGACGGGAATCGACGAATTACGCGAGGGCTGCTGGATGGGGCAGGGGCCGCAACAGGACGTCGACTGAGGGCGGCGGGGAGAAGGACAGGAAGGGGGTGAGAAGGGCAGAGCGAGGCGCAGTCGGGAGGAGGAAGGAACCACGGCAGAGAGCAACAGAGGAATGCGCCGGGCGCGCTTGCTGTGTTGGCCGCCCCCCCCCCCCCAGCCAGGGGAAACGAAAACACCGGGCGCTCTGCGTACGGCGGGATGCTCGTGCTCTGCAGAAACTGGGTGGCAAGGGAGGGTGAACATTCGCGAAATGGACAATGAGTTGTTTAGGATAGTCTGTTTGATACGGGCTTCATCGTTACCGAGGACAAACCATCTGAAGATGAAAATCGGAGTCGAATTTGACATATCACGAATACTGCCAATGAGGGGAATGAAGCGTTTTAAAACGAAATAATTTTTTTATTCATTCACCTTTTTCTTCTCTCATGAGACACTGACTGGCAAGGGAGGGAGAATATTCGCGAAATGGACAATGAGTTGTTTAGGATAGTCCGTTTGATACGGGCTTCATCGTTGCCGACGACAAACCAGCTGAAGAAGAAAATCGTGCAATAATTTGACAAATCACAGATACCGCCAATGAGATGAATGTAGCGTTTTGAAACGAAAGTTTTTTTTTAACTCTTCCATCTTTTTCTTCTCTTGTTTCTCTTCTTTCGTCAGAAACTGAGTGGCAAGGGAGGGTAAACATTCGCGAAATGAACTATGAGTTGTTTAGGATAGTCGGTTCGATACGAGCTTCAGCGTTGGCGATGGCAAACTAGCTGAAGACGAAAATCGAAATCGTGCAATAATTTGACAAATCACGAATACTGCGAATGAGGCGAATGTAACATTTAAAACGAAAGTGTTTTTTATTTCTTCCATCTTCTTCTTCTTCTTCTCTCGTTTTTCAAATTCTGTATTTTAATAAGGAATTCTGTATTTTAATTCTGCGTATCGATACCGGTCACTTAAATTATTTCAACGTTAGTTATAAAAAAATGGCCTGGAGTATGAAGTATTAAGGTAAAGGAGATAGAACGACGAGAATAGTGGAAGAAAGGAGTATGAAAGTGCAGGAATTACAGGGACTGGGAGAATGTGCATGAGAATTCTTGAGGAGAAATCTACCGACGGCGGACCAGTACTTGATGAAATGTCACGTTGAAATTTAGTGCGTACGATGTAAGAACGATGGGACAGCACTGGCAAAGTACAGTAAGACGTAGTACCTCAGAACATATGTGTCGAAACTCAGCGCAAAAAACGAGTTGACGACACGCCACGACATGAATGAATAACACCAACAATTTCACACGTAGAAAAAGTTCGTTTTAAATGGTTGAGCCAAAGAACCGGTCGCGACAAACCGGCATGTTTCCGTTATTCCAAATACCTATGAATTTCATTTGTTCTAAGAAACGGTTAACTGTAACACGCGGATTATTGCACACACTATTTTCCGTTCGTTTTCATTCGAAAGAGAATAAAAGTTGATCTAATGGAGTTTACGTTGTTACTTTTTTATTATAAGTAGAAAGAGATGCTTTTTACTTTAAAGATGGAAAACAAATTAAATTATAGGTATTCTTAAGTTTCTTTTGATTGTCTGTAATATTTGTATTAAAAAGTTCCATAAATTATAGACTATCATATTTAAATTACAATTATGGAAATTAGTTTATTACAACATTAAATCTTGATATCACGTGGTACGTTTTGGAGATTAGTGTATCTCCGAAGTGTACCTGAAAATGGAGACACACTAATCTCCGAAACGTTGTACCAAGTGATATCAAGATTTAATGTAATAAACCAACTTCCAAAATTGTAATTGAAATGTGACAGTTATAATTTATATTAAAAAGTTCCATGAATTATAGACTGTTGTTCGAAAAAGCTTTTCCATCAACCAAAATTTTCATCCAGAACTAAAAGCATAAGTAACTTCCTTACATCGTTCTATGAGCTACCAACATTTGTCTTCATGGATATCATATGCGCCCACCGCTAAAATTACTTTTGCATGCAAAGCCTGTTACTACAGAAATGAATGTTTGTTTTCTATTCTTTACGATTGTTTGTTCTTTCATATCTCTCGAGAAAGATGTAATTCCTGTTGTCGTAAGGTTGCGGTTGAGGTAGCGCATTGCGAGTGAAGATCTGGTGAATGTAACTCGTTTATCGAAAAGAAATGGACACGTAAGGAAACGTTAAACTTCGATTCACTCGAGGAGCACTGAGTCAAAGTTTTCCTTCAGCGGTGTGAAAGGAAAAGTTGTCTCTGCCTGAACAATTGTAATTGTACACGCAATCTACCTTTTCGATCAGGCTCATATTTTATCTTCGTAAATATTTATTTTTGCTGCGTATTACAAAGTTATTTCTTATTTAATTCCTTCAACATATCTAAAATCATTCATCATTTGATGTGCAAATATTATTTCAAAATGCTTACGTTTGTTGAGTTTGAAAATCTGATAGGTCCCTCGATCCTTGTAAATTCTGTCGCGTTTTAAAAATCGTTAAAGTTTCAGACTTATAATACTTAGCCTCAAAATGTATAATGATCATTTGAAAATTTGATCATTCTCATTACTGTATTTTCATTTGAGAACAAAAAGAGACAGAAATACAAGAGGAACTAATTAACTAATAAGAATGTCCAATGCTTTGAAATGTCTCAAATCAAGTATGGAAATTCTATGCATGAATAGTGCAAATGTTCCAAATAATAAGACACCATTCTTGCCCTGTTGAAAATGCCTTACGTAATACTGATCCTTCTCCAAGGAGTTTTGCAATTGTGTTTGTAGCGAACATATGGACTCTTCAGAATAATCGGCTTAAGTTGGAACCAGTCGTCTAATAACATTAATTCACGACTTTCTAAGAAGCTATTGAATTCAAGAAGGTTACTTCAGACGCAATTACCAACCAAACCCCAAATCCTATTCGCATTGAAGAATCAGCGACAAACGAGTATGTGAAGACTAGCAAACAATACTTGCATCCAACAGGTGCATAGCGTCAGTCTCTCGACGATTGTTACTGTAAACAAGTTGCCAACCGGTTGTGATTTGACAACGTGCTTCAGAAGTGAGAACTCATCCATGATGCAATGCCTATATAAGTACGTTATGAAGGCCACAATATACCTATGTGTTGCAAGTGCAAGTATGGTAACTTGTTAAATATTCCTGGTGTAAGACAATGCAGTTGTTGTGTGTGAGCACTTCATTCCTAGCTTCCTATGCTTCATTCCGTCATTTCTATGCTTCATTCCTAGTGATCAAGAGAGTATTTGAAGAGCAAACCATTTATCGGAAAGTGTGAAAAAATTAAAGTTGTTTAGATGGTACTTTGAAGCCTACACTCAAGAATTTCCAAGCGTTTTCGAATTGTTAACATTAATTTCGAAGTATTTAAATCCAAAGCAGCTGATAATTGCAAGTTCTCGTACGTAGCATTTGAATAACATAAACAAATATTTTGTTGGGAGAGATTTGATTCTATGAAGATAACTAAAAAAATAGAAAATTTAGAGGTACAGCTATTAATTTTGTACAAAGGTAAAATTCTCTTTTGTTGTTTTAGGAGGACAAGTGAAATTCATGTATTTTTCATTTCCCGTAAAATTATGGATACCAATGTATTTTGCCTGTGCTACAGTTCCGATAAATTAATTTGCAAACGCCATAAATCGCAACGAAAAATACTTGACGAAAGGAAATAATATCACAATGGAGATACTGTTTTGAAGGACATTTGTTTTCGGATACAGGCTTTCGCAAAAGAACAATACTGTGAACAATACAATACTGTACTTAATTACTTTAAATATAGGTGTAATTTCGCAATTCTATTTTTCAATGATACTCAGTTTGAATTGTAAGAGTAGTCGAAAAAATTGACACTGTTTTCGAATGTTTCCCAGCGAGTAACCTGACAATCTTATAAGCATAAAAAATAATTATAAACGATTACCATCTACCATCTATTCATTTTAAAGAATACCATCTATCAAATGTTTCGTCTATCTTGTAGGAAGTTGGGATAGCAATTTTCCTCTACCCAGTGCAAGCGATTTCATCATAATAATAGTGATATAAATAATAATATAAATAACAATAATATTAATAATGATAATAATGTGGCTATGTATTTGACGTAATTAGGTCGGTAGTCCAACTAGCCAGCTACCGGTGTCACCCATGCCTGGGCCTAGATAAATTCTCATGCTTGGGGGTAAGTGACACATGAGGCGAACATGATATATTCTCTTCACCGTAAGTGGCAAGATTCGCCTAATTGAGCTTTTCTTCGTCTCACAGCTATAGAAACTGGGACGACTTTAAAGGAAAGCTACAACTCTATTTTTGCCTCGACCGGAAATCGAACGCAGGATAATAATTATAATAATAATAATAATAATGACAATAATAATAACAACAATAATAATAACAATAACGATAACAATAATAATAATAACAATAATTATTATATTAAATAAATCAATCAAGAAAACAAAAAAACGAGCAGCCAGGGTCGTCCCGTCCCAATGATAGCTCACGCAGCCTGTCGGCCGCCTCTTGGCGCCAGCGGCTGAGAACCAAGGGGAGCGGAACCCGCCCCTCCCCCTGGCGATGCCCGTGAGCGCGCTCGCATCTCCATCATCTGCTCCTTCGCAAACGTCGAACTTTCTACGCCGCTGCGCCTGGCCCCGAGTTCTCTCCGCCGACTCGCTACTGCTGCTGCTGCTACTCTACTTTCTTCGCTTTCGTCTTCGCGCGCGCGCCGCGTCGCGCCGCTCTGTGCCGCCGCCACCGATGACCCAGGGTCAGCGACCGACGAAGCGGGAGGGCGTGCCTCCAAGTTACCATCAGGGCATTTCGTGATTCTCATCTGTTCATTCTCGTCTAGATTGATTGATTGATTGTTAGTGATTCCGAGCGCGTCAACTACTATGGTCATTAGTCCTGTACGTGAGGTGCGTGTTTTTGCTCGAGAGGTAGCGTTTTTGCTCTATCCCCGCTGGATCGCGAGATACAGCGTCGACCTACCGTCGGTTAGCGGGGTTTCTCCCTAACCAAGACTCTCCCACCAGCGGGCACCGCCCCAGCCGGGACATGTTCTAAGTCCCTGGCCGGTCTTTCGGGATGTATGGTAGTGTAGTGCATGTTAGTGTGTGTGGGTGTAAGGGGAGACGATAGGACAAGGAAGAGGAAGGAAAGATCGCGCGAGGTCCGTGGTCAGTTTGTTAGAGTACTGCTCCGGCATTCGCCTGGTGTTGATCGGAGAAACCACGGCAAACTCCCGATCAGAACAGCCGGCCGCTAGAATTCTCCTCCAGATAGAGTCGAATATTCTGCCACGGCCAGGAGTCGAACCTCCCGGGACCTCCCTAGGACCTCCCTGGAACCTCCCTAGAGATACGACTGTCACGGCGCCACGCAGTTCGGGCATCCTTTTCCATGGATTTGTGGAAGTTACCAAACTACCTCGGGGTGCCTTAGCCCCTAGCTACCGCATGTTCATTGTACTTTCCTTTCTCCACCCATCATTCTCTGGCTGGCCTAATCCTCCGACTCGGCGCCTGCAAGACGCCGGTCTTCCTGCTTATGTTAATACAATACGTTACATTATCTCGATTTCATTTCAATTCTGCAGATCGAGAGATAATTCATACCACTGATTTGGAAAACCGCCAAGCGCCGCTGATCCGGAAAAGCAGCGACAAGCAGCTTATGCAAGTGCACCGATGCACTGCATCTGACTCGTGACAATGTAGTGCATTGGAATAATTATTAATAAACTCTCCTAAGGAGTTTGCCCGTGTGTAGCTTTCCTTTGGTTTCTTTTTAAGTACCAAATAATTTGAACGTGTAATTTTAATTGTGTATGGTTCAAGTACACAATGTTCAGTTATGTTACTACCGAAAAAGCTTCTGGAATAGCTCTTTGTAAACTGTAAATGAACTATCTAAAGAAAAGAGAGAAAAAGTATCTTAGACCTGCTGGTTTATTAGGTTCTGATAGAGGACAGACAAGATGCGTGCGGGTAGTACGTTTTTGTTGCGGTATTGTGTTTGCTGCGGCAGAAATTATTGGCACACCAAATTCCGGTAATCTGGTAAAATATTTTTCGAATTCTTGAATGAATTTAATTGCCTCGTAAGCAATGCTTACGAGCTGGAGAGAGAGAAGACGAATCATATTTCAAAGAAAATGATGAAACGTTAAGTTCAGTTGTAAATCTTTAAGGCAGCCATTTTAATTTATAAATATATGGAGGGACAATGTATGTATATGAAAATACTCTTGGGCTAACACGAAGCGAGATACACGCAAATACACTTAACCGATATGAGATTTCTGAGAGCTGTGCCTGCACACAATCTTTTTGATAAAAAATGAAAATTGCTAATGAATTGATGGACCATACCGTAGACCTTTTAATATACCATACACTTGAACTTAAATAGACCACAGAATAACCATAAATATGATATAAGGGCAAATAAAAAATGTGTATTTCCGTTCAAATATACAAATAGATTTTCCGCAGCATTATATAACTTTCCCTATACTAAGCATATTAGTCCGTATATACGTACGTACACTAGAAAGTAAAAAACTGATTTGGTTAAAACTGATAGTGAAATATTAGGGAAAAACGGTGTTTATCCTTTGATGTTATTTCTCTCTAAGTCTTCAAATTTAAGTAATTTTAAAGATATCGGAATGTTTAGCTAAATGACAAGGTACATTCTGCACGGTAGGAATCACAGAGTTGATGCTTTAAATAACCTGATCGATAAAAAATACCCAGAGAGAAAATCAAGAGCAGCCTTCGCAGTCAGCAATATTTTTTATTTACACACTTAATAATTCATCATCACATCATAATTACAATTTTAAAAAATTATTATCTTTTTCAATTATGTTGTAAGCTCTAAATAAGTTTGAAATACACGATTTACTTATAAGGCATCATAAATACTGCCGTGGAAATCAAATTTTCTTGTTGCGTCATGTTAGAATTGAAACCACAAAGACCATATACTAATATGAATAAACATGTTTAAAATATACCAAATAAAGTACAAAATACCATACATAAAGTACACATATTATGAAACTATTTTATGGTTTTGGTGATAATCTAAATTATCTAGCGTCACGAAAAACTCCATGTCATATATACATTCTCATGACATCACTTGTAAGTCAGTCTCTAAACCGTAAAATTTAACGACTTTAGTATTTAATGTGTCTGTCATAAATCTGTTTAACGGCGTTTCCTATCACGAGCTGAGAGATATAAGCGCAACAAATACACGCGGAATATTACTTTCTGACTGCCATCTTCAGTCGACTCACATGAAATTCCAATCTAGTGACCCACATTCGAATTTACAAGAGGTATGAGTAGGCAGTAAATTTTCGATGCACAGTGAAATTGCACGTAAATGGTGATCTCATTACTCATTTAATTCCGTTTCCTCCTGGAATCTGTCATTTTATGGAACTGTTAATAATTAATACAGATGTTATTCTAAAAAAAATGTCGAAATATACTCTTATTCACGATTGAATCAATGTTACTGTCTATTTCAACTTTGTAATCTGGTTAATATTTTACAGTATTTTTTCTCAGACTCCATATATAAACCTTGCTAGTAAAGAACTATATGATTTAAGCGCAGAAATGGTGCATCGCAATTTTAAACCACAGCTATCTGCTCAAAATAATTTTAAACAAATCTTAGCAGAGTCATCAGAATAGCGGTTTCATTTTGAAATGAAAACAAATTAATCAATTGATGCAAGATATAGATAACACTATAATTGGACCTTAGAGAAAATTAAATTTATTTAAAGTACGTCCAACTAATAATTTCTGTCATTTTCAACAAGACAACTTGTCTCTTGTCTAGACGAAAATCTCAGACAAAGCAATAAACTTGATTCATCAACATTTGAGGTGCCCTTAGATCCACTTAGAGACAACTCCCCTTCTCGCGTTATACATCGCGGCATTGTAGTACTAGTGTATGCGACCCTTTAGGGTTAACACACGGCGGTAGCTTGCGGCCAAAAAAAGAACAAAAAACTCGGGACTGCGCAAATAGACCAGATCCCCGCGGTGCGTCACAGAGACGCAATTATCGGTGCCACCGGTGGAATTACTTCTGCCGTGGTGGCGTGCCACGAAGTGAAGCGAAGCGCATCGCTGCAACACCCCCTCCCCCCACTGCAGCATCCCCCCTCCTTGCCCACCCGCGTGCGCCGCGAGTGGCCGAACAAACGGTCTCGGCACGCCAAGCGCGTCCAGGGCTGCCTCGGGGGGCGAACGCCGCAGTAAAAAAGAGCCATCCTAAATACTGGCGCGTAATAGCGCCACTTAGCCCGAGTACGCAGATGGAGAGCGAGCGCCCGCCCGCCCGCCCGCCCGCCAGCCCAACCGCTGGCTCTCCCACCCAACCGCCCGCCCACGCACCCACTCCCCCATCTACCCACCCAACTATCCGCTGGCCCGTCCACCCAACCGCCCGCCTGCCGGCCGGCCCGCCCACCCAACCACCCACCTAACAGACCCACTGCCCGCCCACCCAACCGCTCGCCCGCCCATTCAACCGGCCACCCGCCCGCCCGCCTGCCCGCCCGCCGCGCCCGTCCGTCCGTCCGCGCGCCGTGCCCGCCCGGTCACCCGCCCAACCGTTGGCTCTTCCACCCAACTGCCCACCCGCCCGCCCGCCCGCCCACACAACCGCTCCCCCGCATACCCACCCAACTACCCGCTCGCCCGTCCACCCAACCGCCCGCCTGCCCGCCCACCTAACAGCCCCACTGGCCGCCCACTCCACCGCTCACCCGCCCACCTACCCGCTCGCACGCCCACCCAACCGCCGCACGCCAAACCAAACGCTCGCCCGCCCATCCAATTGCTCGCCCACCCAACCGCTCGCCCGCTCCCCCAACCGCTCGCCCGCTCCCCCAGCAGCCCGATCGTTCCTCTATCTAACCGTCCGCTTGCCCGCGCGGAAAAACGCGCCCCAGTTTACGCGGTTTTCAGGTCGCGACTCGCGCCGCACGCCATCCCGCCGACTGCGCCCGAGGGTGGGCAATGGCGCCGCAGGCGCAGAATGCAACAGACCGGACGTGGATGCGTTTAGAGATTCTGACCGTGCCTGGTGGGGAAGGGACGAAGTGTGAAGGCCGATGAAGGAGAGATCTCACGAAGCGAATGGACGAGGGAACACGGACAGACTGGGTGGAGGGGGTCAACTTTGAAGATGTGCATGTGTGGGCTGAGATGGCGAAGGAGAGGGGGGAGAAACTACAGGCCAGAGTTGGGAGAGAAGAGAGAGTTAGGTGTCATTTAAAAGGGTGTTAAGTAAAAATGTTGAATATGGAGGAAGATTGAGAGGTAAAACGCAACAAGAGTGGTGTAAACGCGTGTGAAGAAAAAAAATAGAGGGAAAGAGAAACTGAATGAAGCAATGGGCGAGGAAACATGAAACGGCCTATGGAAGCGAGGTCATGTGAGCAGAGGTGTGGTACCTACGCAGAGTTTGATAGCAAAGAAAGGGAGGAGAAGTAAACGACGGTGGCAGGATGGGAGATGGAGTTAGGTGTAATTTGAGGTTGCTTAGTAAATTCCTGGGATTGCGAAGAAGCGAAGAGTAGGTGAATGAAAGCAAAGAACCGATGAAAGTGGCGAGCAAAGAACAGCGCTCTGGGTGACGCGCAGCAATGTGTAGAAAGCCCAGTGTTAAATGGCGCTAATGAAGGTCGCGTGGCTAAATGCTGGGTGGATACAGCGATCTGCGGTAAAGGATGACAAGGATGTCGTGTCTGAGTGCGAAAGCGGTGAGTGCGAGGAATACGACGAGAGGGGGATTAGCAGCAAGAACTAGGATGCCTAGAAGATTACATAGTGGACAAGAAGGCAGGAATGGCGAAAATATTAGGGATGACAGAGAGGTTCAGAATAGCGAAGCGGCCGTAGACTACAGACCGCGTGGAGAGAGAAGAAGGCTGAGAGAATAGGTGTGATGGAGAGAGCGGATGTGAAGAGGTTGACAGAAGAAAAGAGGGCGGAGATGGAGAAGAGCGCAGGATTTCCGAGGAAGGCTACGACAGCGGAAAGAGAAGGGTCGGGGCAAACTGGCGGGTTGACGGCATTGGCAGAATGAATAGGGAGGGTAGACTTTCTTCAGTTGGGTGAGAGGAAGCTAGGTGAATGAGGGACTGCAGGGAAGCTGAGAGGGTGAGCTCCTCACAGAGAAAGATGAGTAGACCGGTGGCGTGGAGGGGTAGGTCAGCGCAGGACGAAGTATTTAGCTAGAAATGGGGGCGTGGCAGGGCCCGCACGATTGACGATTGATTGTTAGTGATTTCAGGCGAGTCCACTACTGAGGTCATTAGTCCCGTAAGTGTAGTGCATGACTTTTTCGTGAGGGACGAGGGAGAGTTCGGGCTCCGACCTACCGTTGACTAGCGTGGTTTTCCCCAACCAGATATCACCCACCAGCGGGGCACCACCCCTGCCGGAACAAGCTCTAAGCTCCCGACCGGTCTCCCGGAATGTTTGGTAGTGTAGTACATGTTAGTGTAAGTGTAAGTGTAAGGGGTGAGGATAGGACAACGAAGAGGAAGGAAAATTCGCGCGCGGTTCGTAGCTCGTTTGTTAGGGTACTGTTCCGGCATTCGCCTGGTGTTGATCGGAGAAAGCACGGAAAACTACCGATCAGAGCAGCCGGCCAGTAGAATTCTCCTCCAGACAGCGACTGAATTCGACCTAGCTGACAAGTTAGTGTCGAAAATCCTACTGCCATCGGGACTCGAATCTTGGACCTCCAGGTCAGAGGCACTGCAGTGATATCAGTTGATGCACTAAGCCACCTCTCCCGGTGCGCGCGCCCGCACGAGAACGCACGAGGGCGTAGTGGGCGGGAGTGGTGGGGGGAGGGGGCTGGCGAGGCGGCGGCTACTGCACATCGGACGGGGGAGGGGTTGAGGGCTGCAGGCGGGATGAGCGCGTTTCCAACTATGCGCGCAACTGGCGGTAGGCGGCGCCACCGCCGCCGCCACCACCGCCACCGCCGCCGCCGCCACCGCCACCGCCGCCACCGCCGCCGCCGCCGCTGCTGCCGCCGCCGCCGCCGCCGCCGCAAGCGCCTGTGGAATGTCGCTGTGGAGGCGCAAGCCATGGGACGCGTATGCATTGCATGAAGTTGTGCTTTTCTCGCTTAGTTCGCGGTGAATTACTTCTTTCCTCACTTTTTTTCCGTTTTTTCCCCCTCTGCAACACACTTCTGTCGAGCTTCACGTAGTGGTTTTTAGGTTTAAGCGTGTTTTTGAGGTTTTGGACATTTATATTGTGAGTTTGGAGAGTTTAGAGATGCCGAGTTCTTAGCCAGAGAGAAAAATATTTAATTATCATGTTTTATACAAATTCTGGGTTTTCATGTGTGGCACTATCTCATTTTAGCATTAATACCTACAATTGTGTAAAACATATTCAAGCTTTCTGTTTTACGTTGTAATTTAGAGATAACTCGCTTTTTTAAAAGGGAGTACGTATAATGAGATGGCAATTTCATTTAATTATTCCCCTTAATAAAATGGGTAAACATTTGCATCGATTACAAACCGATTTATAATCAGGCGACGAGAAATTCTACTGTCAGTCTCATCTTGATATTTAGTGTATATTTAAATTTACTTTCCTTTAAGTTTGCTTTTCCCTAGTACTATTGTACCAGGGAGTCACATTGGCTGAACGAAACAAATTTGATAAATTTTAATAAAGTAACTTATCTCTAAAATAATCTTACGAAATTGTCGATATAAGATGCAGTTTTGCGGAGGAAAAAAATTTATACTAGATTGCTATACAACCACATGGCCATTTAATATCGTAAGTAGCCTTCACAATTTTGTTTGATTATATTACAGACATTACGCTTCTGACAATTGTAGAAAATTTAATACATATTTGAAATTGAACAATATGAAAAGATGTATTTAACTATTAGTACTTTGATCTTTGGATTGTTCAGTTTAAGAATTGATTACTGCAAACAAATAATTACTAATTTTAATTTTTTCTTGCGGTCAAGAATTTCAGGGCACTCTGTATCTTTATGCAAACGACGCGTCGCCCAACGCCATGGCCAGAAACATCGCGCCGGGCGTTTTGTGCGGGGGAGGAATGCATGCTGAACACAAGGCAATGGGAGTACGCATTCCAATCGATCATCGTCAGAGGCGTGCTGTGGAAAGCACAGTGGCTTTTGGACGGGACATCCAAAGCGCTGAGGTGCAGTTTGAGAGTACACAGAGGACATGAAAGGCGAGGCTATAGAGCAGAGGTGCGCTGGCCACGTGCTGTAAATGAGTGCATAGCGCTGTGTAGATAGACACGTTGCAAGGAGCGGAACAGAGTGCAGGAAATCTAACGGAAAGTTTGAGCGTATTGGTACGTACGTTGCAACTTACAGTCTAGCAAAACTACACAGAGTAGAGAGGTACAAATGGAGAGAGGTGCGTTTAAATGCATGTTTAAAGGGAGACGTATGGAATGGAGGACCGAATGTAGAGGGCACTGTGTTGGATATGGTGCAGAATATGGGGCCTGTTGTGTGGTCAGAGGTGTACCGGCATCCCATGTAGCTGCAGATGATGGGAGATTGACTGAGAATAGTGCAACATAGAGCCTTGGGTAACCTAGTGACTATTGACGATAATGGCACTTAGAGCAAAGAAATATGGTATGCAAATGAGCAGAATGAATGGGAGGTGGAGAGAGAGACAGAGAGAGAAAGAGAGAGACCGAGAGAGAAAGAGAGAGAGAAAGAGAGAGAAAAAGGGAGAGAGACAGAGAGAGACAGAGAGAGACAGAGAGAGACAGAGAGAGACAGAAAGAGACAGAGAGACAGAGAGAGAGAGACAGAGAGAGACAGAAAGAGAGAAAAGAGACAGAGAGAGACAGAGAGAGACAGAGAGAGACAGAAATAGAGAGACAGAGAGAGACAGAGAGAGAGACAGAGAGAGACAGAAAAGGAGAAGAAAGAGAGAAACGGAGAAAAAGAGAGAAAGAAAAAAGAAACAAGGAGGGGGGTAAAGAAAGAAAGGAAGGAAGGAAGAATATAAGAAACTAAAGGTGTGAAGCCCTATAGGTTGTGGTTGGAGTACAAATTAGATAAGGGAGGCGTGGCATGTCAGGAACGTAGGATTCTGCTAATTAGAGACGCGAGGAATGTGTGGGGGCGAGATGTTAATATCGTGTGGTGTGCTGAGGGCATTGTACGCACGAGGTGTGCCGCACGAAGAGGCACTGCAAATGGCATGAAGGGAATCGTCGGTAAAAAAAGGGCGTGGGGCTTCAGGATTTGAGGAGAAAGATGCGTAATGAAGAGAAAAGGTCTCGTTTTTTTATTTGAGTAAATGTAATGAATTTATTAAATGTAATGCAATGAATTAAATGTATTTTACAATTAGAACTGGGAGGTGTGAAAAGTGAGAGACATAGGGAGGGGAAGGAGGGGAGGTTTGCATGAAGAACTTCTTCAATAAGGCGTGATCCTCTAAGAGCGAGAGACGTTTAGGAGTAAAACGAGACATGGAGGAGGTCATTAGGCGCTGGAATTAGGTCAATCGATGACGCAAGGGCCGTTATAATGTCGGCAGAGTTGTGTTATCGAATGTAATAAAAAGCTTGAGTTGAGATGAGTGGGATTGGGGTGGGAGCACATGAAGAAAGGGTTCAGAAGTCAGGGCAAGATATGTGTCAGAGCGAGGGACGGATGCAGGGACTATGTGCTGCGAGTGGGAATTTTTTGAAGATTGGGGAGGTTGCTAGTTATGCAAGCGGAGTCAATGAGATGAACCAGTACGCGAAGGGTGGGTCAAGTTACGTTGATGTGATAGGGAGAAAAGGGTAGGGCGTAGAAGGTGGGAGGGAAGGAGGGATGGCGAGAGGTTTAGTGATGGAAATGATGACCCTTGAGAGTGTTGAGTCTAGGAGGAGATACCGGAGGGAGTGTGGAGTGGAGATACTGAAGTTGGGGTGGGTGTTGGGTATGGTAAGAGAAAGTGAGGCGTCTCGCAAGGATTGGAAGGGAGGGCAAGGGATGGAATGGAGAACGAGGGGTGAATGTTGGAATTAAAGTAGGGCTGGGCTGCGATATGTGGTGGGAGAAATAAGACGAGCAGGGAAGAGAAGGCGAAAAGCATAGCGTGAAGTTGGATACAAAGCTTTGCGCGGAATGTGACTGGTGTGGCGGTCAGAAACTTGCCAGAGGCGGGACACGAGATGCTAAGTATGTGGGCGGGGCGTGGGGCGGAACTTCTTTAACTGGTCGGGAAGGAACGGGCAAAGGAGAGGTGAGGAAAGGGACAAGGAGTGGGAAGAAGCAAGGAGAAGGCATGGAGAGAGGAGAAGGAAGGAGTGAGCAGAGGGGAGGGAATGAGGGAAGGGATGGCAGCGACGAGAAAAGGAAATGGGTGAGGGCAGTAGCGGAGAGGAGTGGGAAGAGGAGAGCAGAGGAGAAGGAAGGGGTGAGAAGAGGGGCAAGAAGAGAGGGAAAGAGAGAGGAGAGAAGAGAGCAGAAGTGATGAGAGGAGAGAAGAATGAAGGGGTGAGAAGAGGAGTCGCGAGAGGAGGAGAGGAGAGGAGAGAGAAGTGGAGAGAGGGGATGGACGAGAAGAGAGGGAAGGGGAGGAGAGAGCAAGAGTGATGAGAGAAGAGAAGAGAGGAGTGGCGTGAGAGGGATGGACGAGAAGAGAAGGAAAGTGACAGGAGAGGGCAAGAGTGATTAAAGGAGAGGAGACGAAAGGGTGAGAACAGGAGAGTTGACAGTCGAGAGGTGGAGTGGAGAGAGAAGGGGAGGGGCGAGGAAAAAAAGTGTGGCGGGTGGATTGGGCAGAGGTGAGGAGTGGGTAATGAGGAAAGTGGCGATAAGAGGAGAGAGGAGAGGAGACGACTGGGAAGGAAAGGGGGCGAGAAGAGGACAGATGAGAGGAGAGGGAAGCGGAGCGGCGCGTCAAGGACAGCTGAGAAGCGGCGATGGCACGGACGAGGAGTGGAGAAGGAAAGGGGGCGAGGCGCAGAACGAGCAGCAGCAAAACAGGACGAAGACCGTGACGAGGAGCGCGTTGCATGGCAATGTACGGCGCAGGAGGCGGAGCGGCGGTGGCCGGGGGCGGAGCGTGGGCCGCGAGGCGTGCATATTTTAGCCCGGAGCCGCGGAGCGGATGCGCCGGCGGGCGGGCCGCTGGAAGCGCCGGCGTGAAACATTCAGCAACCGCGAGTGGCGGATTGAGGCGCGGAGCGAGCGACCCAAATCAGATCTCGCGCGCCGCCCGCACCTGCGAGCGCCCAGGCGGCAGCGGGCGGGCGTGCGTGCGCCTGCCTCTGTGTGTGTGTGTGTGTGTTTGTGTGTGTGCGTGTGTGTGTGTGGATGTGCAGCCGCAGAGGATCGCTTCTCTCCGCCTCAGGCAGCCCCGCTTCTGTTCACACAGCACAGCTCGTCTTCTCGTCAACGTCAGCTACTGCGGGCAAAAGGGAGCGGGGCACTTTCTTCGAGGGTATAGCCTCCTTGCCAAGCAACGAAATATACAATTACGTATGTAATACAGAAAAAAAAACCTTTCCTGTTGTTTCGATGAAAGTTTCCCATCGTGTGAAATTCCTGTTTTACATCACCTTTCATTTGGCGTTAAGAATAATTCATGGGAATGTGATACCAGAAATAAATGAAAGATTGGCCTTAACGTGAATCGTTGACGTAGTAAATATTTCCGTTTTTAAATTATGATAAATTATGTAAATATAAGTTTATCCCTCTTCAAATAAAATTATTTGTAATGTTTTGGTTTTGATATAAGATGATATTATGAATTCATTGTTAATTAATTTCCATACATCGCAAGAGTGAAGTACATTCAAATTCAGCACTTCGAACAAGTTGGAATGACTATCAAGCCGGTTCATGTCCGTCATTCAAGTAGTTCTCATTTTACGACATACCAAGCGTATTGATAAAGTTCGGCTGCCTCTAAGGAACAATAACTAACAGATCATCAAAACGGCACATTGGCCTCCAACACTTGTCGATTGAGCTATCAGCGCGACCTGAGCAAAGTGCGTCTATTTCGGGGCGTTTTATAGACCGCTTTTATGGAAGCGGTTACCGCCCGGGCGCCCGGTCCGAGCACCTTTTGCCGTCTACATTATCAGCGGGGGCCTCCTTATGAATAAGCAACACGTCCGATTTGGGCGAGGGAGCGGGACTTGGGCGGAACGGATGGAACAGATGTCTCGCGTGTTCCGAGCTCCTTCGCACCGGGAGCGGTAGCTCAGTGCATCAACTGATATCACTGCAACGTCTCTGACCGGGAGGTCCTAGGTTCCCACTCCGCACGGCGGCAGGATTTTCGACACTAGCTTTCCAGCTGGGTCGAATTCAGTCGCTATCTGGAAGAGAATTCTAGCGGCCGGCTGCTCTGATCGGTAGTTTTCCGTGGTTTCTCCGATCAACACCAGGCGAATGACGGAGCAGTACCCTACCAAACGGGTCACGGACCGCGCGCGATCTGTCCTTCCTCTTCCTTGTCCTATCCTCTCCCTTTACACACACACACTTACACTAACATGCACTACACTACCGCATATTCCGGGAGACCGGTCGGGAGGTTAGAGATTGTCCCGGCTGGGGCGATGCCCCGCTGGTAGGAGAGTGCTTGTTAGGGACCCCACTAGCCGACGGTAGGTCGGCGCCGGATCTCGCCATCCTGCGGGGGAAGATCACCGCCATCTCTCGAGAAAAAAACATGCACTACACTAACAGAACTAATGACCGAAGCAGTTGACACGCCCGGAAATACGAAAAAATTAATCAATCAATTAAACGTCCGATTTGGGCGAGGAGGAGGAACCCTGGCGGAACGGATGGAACAGATGTCTCGCGTGTTCCGAGCTCCTTCGCCTCCGCCGCCGGAGACGAAGCGGTGCGGCGCGGTGCGGTGCGGCGTGGCGCGGCGCGCTCCCGTTTTCCGGTGCAGAGCACTTCACTTTCTCGCGTGCGCCGCCGCCGCCGCCGTCGCTTGTTCCAAGAGCAAGAGCGCCTGCGCTGTCTTTTATAACGCGCCGCCCGGCTGCATCCGGATACAGCATCGCGTGCGCCCCGTGGTTCCGACGAGCGAGACGATGGAGGAGGCTGGTTGGGCGAGGACTTACTCGTCGCGGTGAGAGCTCTTGGGAGTAGTGCGAGTGGAGCGAAGTTTAGCGAAACATGGATACATCACTAAAAGGTTTTGGTGGCGATGAAATCATCGACAAAAACACGATGTCTAAAATATGATGAAACATCTCGAATGTCTTGGTTTTAATGTGTTACATAACACGTCAATATTACTTTATTTTCTTAAATCTCTCTGTCCTAAATTTGACTGTCATCTTAATTTTCTAATCAATGTTCTACGTAGTCAAGGTTCAAATTGCATTTTACCGATATTACCATGTACAAAATAATAAAAAATGGTAACAACACCGGAGAAAGGTTGCGAATAGCAAACGCTTTCCTGCCGTCTGGGGATCGACAATTGAGATGGTAATTTGATTTATTGATTGACAAAACATTGATTTTATGATATCGATATTTCTTCTCAAAAATGTCGATGTTTTAAAAACACTTCTTTTTTTCTCATCCCTACTTGTTAGCGTTCTGATGTAAGGTTGAGAATAGGTTTAAGGTTCATGGGGTCCGCTACTGCTGCTGAAGAATGTGTGTGAATACGATGTAGGTAGGGTAGAATAGTTATTAACAATAAAAAAGCAACATGTGGATTCGATAACAAAAATTTAGGCTCACGAGCCAGACGTATGAATGACTACACTAACGCTGCACATGAGTCTTGTATCCTTTTGGGGAGGGGAGGGTATTTAAGTTCGCATCACCATCTAGATCATTAGCGACCACTATTGGAGTTAACGGCATGGTAACTATGAAGATGAAACGATATGGTGATGATAAGGGGTGAAAGAACGAACACAAATACAACCATGTCCCAGGCGGGACTCGAATCCGCGACCCTTCGGTCCGAGTTCGCTACTCCACTACTGCCTTAGCGATCTTGACCACCGAATCGGCTCTTGTATCCTTGTGTGAGGCGCACTTGAAAAACACATTTTTAGGCGTTTTTTAACGATAAAGTCAGTCTATTGCAGTGTGGCATAGTATTTTGGTCTATAGAATCCTACCATAACCCACATCCAGCTCCACTGAGGTGGTAAGAGCAATGGTGCCTTCACTGTGCTCTCTTTTATAACGCGCCGCCCGGTTGCATGCTGTTCCGCGGTTCCGACCGAAGTCGTGCACGACGATGGAGAAGGAGAGGTGATGAGTACATGGTAGTCACAGTGAGTGCTCTAGCGTTCACGCTCGTGCCAGACTAAGATAAGCCTCTTCTTTTGCCGCTCTTGAAAGATGTGCTGAGATGTGTAGAAATCTCTGAGTAGATAATAGGAATTAAACAATGAAGTGGTGATGTATCTACTATTACGCTTTGATGTGATCGGATCCCGTATGTTTTTCTTTGTTATCTTTGTGTTCATTGGAGGCGGAATCGGGGGAAGTTGAGTGGGTGGATGTTCTTATGAACGGTCCGATGCAATATAAAACATCACATTTTCCAACTCACGGCTTACTAAATGCACCACCTGATATTTTCTCATACCAGGAAGGACCCGCTGATTCAAACTACTCGACTCGGGAAATATAGTATGTAAAGTATTCACGAAGACCGGTTGTATCAATAATAATATCGTGATGTTTTCTAATGCACTACTGCGTATTGTTTTGTAAGTTATAACCTGCTGAACATAAATGTTCTGTAATTGAATGCTGTGCAACATTTTCCAAGTGTTCCTTAAAAGTAAAAATTTATATAATGAAGTAATTTTATTCATTTTTACAGGTAAGAACAGTAAATGCGCGTTTAATAAAATAATGGGATGTAAGTGTAAAGAGAATCAGCTAAAAGACGAGCTTCCAGCGAGAAAATCACGAGGCAAATATTACTGAAGAGAAATGTCACCTTACACAGTATCATTAGTGAAGGACAATTTTTAGTTACATCCTATTTTTGCGATCCTGAAAACAATCATTTATTAGACATTCAATACGTTTAATGAATGACATTTTCTTGAAGAAAAATAAATCTACAGTCCTAAATATATTGAGGTGCACATTGTAGCACCTGCCATCAGCCCCAGCGTAAGCGCACACATAGTGAAGGCAACGAATAATCGAAAACGAGTTTTCATCAAAGAATTAAAATAATTTAATCAATTAATTGAATTATATTTTGTTTCAATTAATCGATTATAATTCCATTGAAACAAAACATTAACGATTCATTTTAAAGTGTTTTCAAATCAAAGACGTACATAAAATATTCAATTTTGAAAGTACATACGTTTGACAAGTGCACATTTACATACATAACATATTTAAAATTTTGTTCAATTATGTATTTACTTTTTTAAAAACAATGTACTATTTAAAATTATTGAAAACTCAGCCCTTAGCAGTGAGTTGAATAGGCTCAGGATGATTTGCAGTGTTGCTACCTCGTAGAATAATATTCTTTTTCTCTTTGTGTAATATAAAATGTTAACACGACCGGAATCACTAAGAATCAGTTAATCAATCTGAACAAATAACTTGCTCCTAACACAGTTGCAACGATATATATGAGGTATAGACGGCGACAGGATTTTCGACACTTGCTTTTCAACTAGGTCGAATTCAGTCGCTGTCTAGAGGAGAATTCTAGCGGCTGGCTGCTCTGATCGGAAGTTTTCATGTTTTTTTCGATCAACATCAAGCGAATGCCGGAGCAGTACCCTACCAAACGGGCCACGGACCGCGCACGACCTGTCCTTCCTCTTCCTTGTCCTATCCTCTCCCCTTACACACACACTTACACTAACAACCACTACACTACCAAATACTCTGGGAGACCGGTCGGGAGCTTAGAGCTTGTCCCAGCTGGGGCGGTGCCCAGCTGGTGGGAGATACCTGTTTGTGGAAAACCCCGCTATCGACGGTAGGCCGGCGCCGGATCTCACCATCCGGCGGAGGAAGATCACCGCCACCTCCCCCCAAACAGCATGCACTACACTTACGGGATCTATTAGTTAACGCTCCTGGAATCACTAACAATCAATTAATCAATCTAAACAACTAACTTGCTCCTATCGCAGTTGCAACGATATTGAGGAGGTATACCCATTTCCACTAAAATGGCGGCCTTTAAATTATTTCGCGACAGCAGCGCTTTCGGCGAGTCTAGTTTATTTCCGTTCCAACGTCTTTGATGCACACATTCGACCGCCGAAGGCCGTGGCAGCCGAGCTAGTTCCTGCGCGGAGACGGCAGGCGCCGGCGCCGGCGGGAGAAAGTGAGTGAGCGAGGGAGAAAGAGAAGGAAAGGGGACCTCCCAGGCGGCGGCGCGGCACGGCGCGACGTGCTTTACTGCCGGGAGAATCGGAGTGTGGCACAAACAGATCCGTTACTCGCGCAGACGCGATCCGAAACAATGCTTCCCGGCTCCCGCCGCACTTACCGCGGCTTTGCATAAGACACGCTGCCCGATCCGCCAAGACCGCGCGAAAAGCCATTGTGAGGTAGCGAGCGCGCACCGTCCTCGCGGAGAAAACAAAACTTGGCGGCTTTTCTTTCCGCGCTGACGTGCTGCTCTCTGAAGTGAGCGGATCACCTATGCAATCACATGTTCCGCAGACGAGCTCTGTGTATGTTTGAGAGCACGTCATGGAACAGAGACAATGTTTATTAAAATTGCTTAGAAATGCAAGGCTGGGGAGGGGGAAATCATGATTTACTGCACACGGAAAGGAAACCTTTTGTAATTTCGGCTGTAGGAAGGCTTCTTGATACTGCAAGTATTCATCAATTCGAGTTATATCACTCAATACTATAGATGTCTTTTTACGTGCATTTTCATAATAACTATATTATTCTCGTGGTTCTGTTAGTGGATACAAAATTTCCGGCTCTTTTTCTTTTTGGAAGATTTCGAGTAGCACTTCTACAGATTATGATTTTGCCTAGGTAGGTTGTTCTTTCCGTCATGTGCTTCATTTAAGTACTGCACTACGATAAGAAAATATGTTTGAATTCGAGTGCTCGAGAAATTTCACTGTAATAAAGAAAATAGTTTTCATTGGAATTACGTGTTCCTATAATTGTCAATTTACAAAATGTCATTTGCACGTATTTAACTAGAATATTATTTTCATTTGGTCGTATATTCTTAATCGAAATTTTCCGTGCAGAGCAATCAATGACAAATCGCAAAAAGGGGTTATGCGGCAAAGTGATTAAATGCAAGTTAAAAGCTCCGACATGGAACGATGGGGAAGAGGCTTCACAATACAACTGCTGTTTATTGCAAGTGAAAAGGCAAGTGAAAAGGCGAAAACAAGAAAAGAATTCGTCAATCAAACATATTACTGCCCGTTAACACAAACGTTAAAGGAAGAATTTAAAAATAAAATGAATATTAAATAGGAAAGAATATATCTATAATTCAAATCTAGGTTGTTTGATAGAACAAATTTAACACCCATATTTTCAGAAGTAGCCTCTATTCCACACCTCACATTGCTTCAGCTTGGGGTGTATACCCTCTGTGTATTTCCAGGTGAAATGAGAGCGGAGTCACGGGATGTTGCCCGTGCTCGCAGGAGCGCCACGCTGCCCAGGTGGGCAAGTAGCTCGTGCAGGCGCGGTTTGACATGCCCGTGCTGTAACTAATGGCTAAGCATTTCTGCCAATCTCCTAAAAGACCAATGGCCATGATTTGAGCTGACCTTGTGGCACCGATTTCTTTAACACTACGATCTACAGCTAACGGGTTTCAATGTTTCGAAAATTGATCGTGAGACCTGCGAGAATAAATATAATTAATCATTCGTTTCTAAAAGATTACCTTATATTTCCTTTTGATACCCTGTGTTGAAAATTCTAAGCGGACAGAAATGGAAAAAACGGATAATAGATCCTTTTTATTGGCGAGTAGTCAATGCCAATAATCACCTCGAGACTCGCGGTAATGGACTCTCATGCTCCACGCGAAAGGAACGAAGCCCCCTAATGGTCGTGCCAGCCTGCAGGATTGCCTCTTGTTTGACCACGGCAGCGAGGAGTTACTCGAGGTCGGCGGGCCACGGGCGCCGGGAACCTTGACCCGAGAAAGCGAGGGCGGCGGCGGCGGGCGGCCCCACGCAAAACTAATTTGCAGCCGGCGGCATCAGACGGCACGGGGAGAGCAGTGGTAGGAGAGGAAAGGAGAAAGAATCGAGGATCAAAGACAAATGGACAAGGAACAGGAGCAGGATGGATTAGAGGGCAATTGAGAAAGAGGGTGAAAGACGTGAGAAGAGGGACTGGAATGGATTTGACTTCTGTAACGAGAGATGTGAAAGCAAAAACTTCGTCAAAACAGAACGACAGCTAGGTGGTGGAGAATAAGACTTATAATGGCAGGGAGGCGAAGATAAAACCGATCTCAAAAGCAGGAAAGAGGGAAGAAAATTAGCAAAAAAGGAAGTAGAACACTGACAGAAGAAACTGATGAAACCGATTAAGTGATGAAAAGACTACTCAATTATATTGAGGGAATGTGGTAGTAATAAAAAACGTATAGATGACGTATGATGAGAAAAGTAAAAGACAGTAGACAGAAGAAAAGTGTGAGGTAATGATGTGCGAGGTAAGATAAAAGAGTGCAAGTGGTAACGTTTGAGGAACTGCATGTATTAATGAGAAAGAGAATGACAGAAAGTGTCGAAAAGGAGGTTAATAAGGATGAAAAGAGGATTGTGGCTGAAATGCAGATTGTAGCGGAATCTGCGGTTGCAGCAGAAGCACATCACTAGATCCCCTCCCCCTGACCCTATGACCCTCCCTCTCGCCCAGCCCCAATCCCACTGTCCTACGCCCACGACCGCTGCCGCCGCCTTCCCACGGCGCTCTTTAGGTCGCCCCGCCCCGCCCCGCCTCGCCCCGCCCCACCCCGCCCCGCCCCGCCCCGCCCCGCCCCGCCCCGCCCGCCCCGCCGCCGCTCTCCCGCCCGTCCGCGGCGCGGCGCTCAACTTCAGATCTCGTTACGCTAAATGGAAATTCAAGCGGAATTTTGCGGCCTCGGCTTATACAGTTCGTCGCCGCAAGGCAGCAGCCGTAGGAATTCGCCAGTGTTCGCGGGGGATCACTCTATTCATACGCTGACTGCGGCGGGGACGTCTGAATCGGGAGCAAGCGAGTGAGAGGACAGACAGGCGAGAGGGAGAAGGCGCGAGAGGACGCGGAGGGGGTGAAAGGGTAGGAGACGGAGTGTGACGGTTGAAGAGAACAGGAGACGGAGAGTCAGGTCAGGAACGTGGGCTCAAGGGTAGGAGAGGGAGCGAGAGGGCGAGATGGTAGGAAGAGTGTGGGAGGGCAGGAGAGCGGGTGGGTGAGTGACGAGGTGGGCAAGGGGCTAGTGGGAAGATTGGGCAGTTGATGACAAGGCGGAGTGTGATAAGGAAGGTGAGGGAGAGATTGGAATAGGGCGTCAGGATGGGTGGGTAAATGGGTGATAGAATAGATAAATGAGAAGGAAATACGATGGATGGATAAGATTGGTGGGTGAGAGATGGCGAGCGAGTCCGTAGGCGAGCGCATGAGAGAGAGAGAGAGAGAGAGAGAGAGAGAGAGAGAGAGAAAGAGACAGAGAGGGAGGGAGGGAGGGAGGGCGAGTGTATGAGAGCGTGTGAGAGAAATAGTGTGTGATAGAGTGGGCGAGATGATGGGTGTGTGGAAGGGTGGCAGGTGAGCGAGAAGGTAGGAGAACGAGTAGGGGAGAGGGAGGATGTATGTGCGAGAGAGCGAGAAGATTGTGAGTGGGAAAACGGGAAGGTGGAAGGGTGGAGTATGGGTGGGCGAGACAATGGGAGAATGGGTGCATTTGAAGGCGGAGAATCAGTGGGGAGAACGGTTGTGTTAAAAGGGGAAGGATTGGTGGGGAGAGCGAGTGTGTTTAAGGAGAAGGATCGGTGAGGAGAACGGGCGTGTTTAAGGGGAGAGGATTGGTGGGGAGAATGAGTGTGTTTAAGAGCGAAGTATCAGTGGGGAGAACGGGTGTGTTTAAGGGGGGAGTATCAGTGGGGAGAACGGGTGTGTTTAAGGGCGGAGTATCAGTGGGGAGAACGGGTGTGTTAAAGGGCGGAGGAAGGATGAGCGAGAGGGCTGGAAAGCACGGTGGTGCGCGAGATTGAAGTTTGAATTCCTTGGAGATCGATGGCAGCAGTCGACGCGGGGTCGCACACGACCACAGACGCATCGCCGGCGCCGCGAAGCTTCGCTCGTGAAATACGGGGCGCTCAGGATGGCAACGCGAGGTTTCGAACAGGCAGTAAAATATTAAGGGCACAGCCTCAAGGACTAACGAATTGTAAAACTGTATTTTTGAAAAGAATATGTTCAATGGTAATGTTTGCGTGGATACGTTTATTATCAGATAGTAGAGCGAATATTAAAACGCAAAGGTCTTAAACGATTGTGATAGTGGAAAATGTAAAGTGGTAAATTTAATGATAAAATCTTTCCGGGAAATGAAAACTCGAGCCAATGATTACCCCAAAATAAATATGCTACTCATAATTAAAAATACAACTCAAAGTTATGATTTTGTTGGTTCTCCTCTATCGGCTTTAAAATCACTGAAGTAAAACCATTACTTCACGAACTACCAAAATTAATTTCTTTTGTTTATCAGTTGTTATTTTCATATCATCTATTGAGTTTTCCCAGTGTGAGTACCAACACTATTCAACTGATGCTCCCTAATGTTACATAACAATAAAATCAACAATGTAAGAAAGTTTTTAATACTTCAAATATTTATAACAGGTTACCCTAACTAATTTCATTCAGAACGTACACTCTCAGAAATTTCTGAATCACTTTTAATTTAAAAGTACATGAAAGTAATTTTATGTACGTAAATTAAATTTAATGTACACAAGTAAATTAAGTTAATCGTCGTACATTACATCTACATTTATTTCAATTTAAGCATTAGATTTAATGTACACGTACATTAATCTCCCTTTAATATACAATGTACATTAAAATTAATGCACAGTCGTACATTAAATCTACATTGAATTTAATGTAATTTATGACAGTGTACCTGAAATCGGAGGCCCTATCCTGTTTTCATGCTGTTACGCCAGCGCTAATTCAAACACAATCGATTTGTGGCGCTGAAGTTTCCGCTAGGCCCCCACCTGTTTGTTTGGGCCGTAAATTTGGACGGAACTTGGAAACAAAGAAGCAGTGTTTGATTGGCGTAGCCACACGGCAGCTTGCACCAGGTTCACGCTGTTAAAGCATATTCCGAGACGCAGAGACCGCAAACAAGTTGTTTTCCGACTAAGAAGTCAATTTCAGAAACAGCGGAGTAGCTTTACGCGCTCACGACTTCTGCTGCCCAGGGGTTTACAAACATTTCCACCCAACCACTGCAGCGAGAGGCAAATAATTTGTTTCATACTAGAGCTTTAATATTAACAATACAATGAAAATCACAGAAGCGAATGGAAAACATTTTTTCAATCTGAACAAACAAAGCTGTAGTTGGCAATACTGTGTATTTGCTAAAACAAATGCTAACAAAACTCAGTTTTCCTACCGTGAAAATTTTCCGGTTAAACAACGATATATCCTGTCGTACTTTTCCTGTAACAAGCATTTCATAATGAAGTTCAAATTTACTAAAAAATGCTTTATTTGTGAACAGTTTTCAAGCTCACCGTTTGTGTCTTAATGAAACAATATTTCACAAGCCACATTAACCTTGAATTGTCTTATACTTTATATTTTTCAAGAAAAACAAACGTAGAAACCATTAAAATGTATGTATTATACGCACAGAGACGCGGATTCAGAAAAATAACTCAGGGATGAATACTGAAAACAGAACGCTATAATAAATGTTTCAGAAAGCCATGGAGAATGTTCTGGATATATAAATGGACACCGAAAGATGTTTTGTACACTTAATAATATTTACAAGACAATTCATTTTGAAATGGTAATATTCAATGTTTACAGTAATATGAATGACAAATGACCTCAGATTGAACCAGTAATTATAATATTTCTTGCAAAGGGGATTCATATTTCAAACGAGTTTCATAATTGTTGTCCCTTCTTCAGTTTTAACCTAATGTAAAGCCCATAAAATGAAAACTGTCGTAGCCCTGAAATTCAGACGTATATTTATCTGTCAATCATGACAGAGTCGTTAATTTACGAGAGAAAGGAGACTCTCTAATTGACAAAAATTTCAACAACATTCGTTATAAAAGTTAATTGCGGTGAATTCCTAGGTTATTGTGATTAAAGACGATTATAGAAGGAAAATGGACAGAAAAATACTTCGCCAGGGTGGGCTTCGAAATCATATATAACGAACGGAAATAGTTTGGAATTCTTCTTGGCGACCTCTAATACCAAGGTATAGAATTACAATTTATCGCTTTCCACTTCTTAATCTACTTCTTATTTTGTTGTTTCAGAAAATACAAAAGGTTTTTTCTTCTAACAAAATTAGTTTCACTTCCGTAAACTTGATTGTACTGTTAATACTAATTATGTATATTGTAAGAGTATGTCAAATTGTTAACAACTGCCTGTCATTTCTTTGATTAAAATAATCAAATACGTGTTTTGTTTAAACAGTTAAATAACATATTGTTGAAACTTCATTAAAGGTTTTCGCTTCTCATTATGAAGGGAAGAGTGCAAAACATTAATAAAATAGTGTTATGCACTCGAAATAAATTATATTTTCTCAAACTTAGCATACTCGGCTCCTAACGCCTAGTCGTGTGATTAATGTTCATTAAATTTAAAAATCAATCGTGGAATCTTAATCTTGAACAAACTCTACCTCGTGTAATCACATCAGATGCTAAACTACTGTAACGAAAGAGAACATTTTATACCATTTCCTTCAATCACAAATGAAAATAACCTGGGCTTGATTTCTGACGGAACACGACGGAACGGCGTTCCAGTTGGGGGGGGATAATTATTAAATGATATTATAAGGATATAACTATTTATATTAAATTAATATTTATTTGGAGGTCCCGGGACCTAAACTTTTATAAATCAAGTACAGAATATAACACAGAAAATATGTTTAAGGATACACGTGTTATTCCCCGCGTCTCAATTACATTCTCCAGAACAAACGAGGAACTTTGCACGCCTAGCCGGATTATGCCCGCGGGCCGGAGCTTGCCGACCCCTTGGCATAGTCTCCAAACTTCTGGTGAAACTTGGCGCTGCCGAGGCACGCCGTAGTAAATACGTCCGCTACACTAACGACTTGTGCCCGCCCGGGCAGTCGAGCCGCAGGGTCCGCGTTCTGCGTGCACGCACGCGCGTTCAACGCGGCTCAGGGGCTTAACAGCGCGCGCGCCGAAAGAGAACGGAAAGTAGTGGGGCGTGGTGGGGGCCATGGCGGGGGGCGTGGCGGGGGGCGTGGCGGGGGGCGTGGCGGGGAGCGTGGCGGGGGGCGGGGGTGGCGTGTGCGGGGCAAGCCGGGTAGGGCGAAGCAAGGCGGGGGCGGGGGGGGGGGGGGGGCGGCTGTTGCTGTTCTTCGCGCCGGAAGTCTGCGCCCCGCCGCACCGGAAGCTGCTCGCCCAGCGCCTCCTTCAGACTGTGCGCCGGTGAACTTCGTTCAGGCTTCGGCGTCGCTGGGGCGTTATCGCGCTAGACTCAGGCGCTTGCTGCTTTGTTATTCTTCAGAAACATTCTTTCCTTCTCCGTCTCCTCATCCATCTCCCCTTCTCTTCATTCATCACCCCTTTTCCTTTTCCTCACCCTTCTCCTCATTCATCACCCCGTCCATCCATCTTCCCTTCTCATCCTCCTCCTCATCTACTCCCCCTCATCCATCCTCTCCTCATCCATTTCCTCTTCTCCTTCTCCAAATGCATATCTCCTCCTCATTATCATTCATTTCCATTTCTTCTTCTCCTCATTCATTTTACTTCGTTCCGGTCTTTATTCCTTTCCTTTTCCTTCTACTCTTTCTTCTTCCCCCGGCAATACAGACCTCCATGAATTTAGGCGTGATATCCGCGTACTCAATATACTTCGAAATCTTGGAGTGGATCATGGGGTACGGGCAAATGAGAATGGATGATCAGCCGCCCACTTTTAAGGATGGAAGATTGGCCACGATAGGAAAATAAGATCTCTCCAGGTTGTGATTGAATAACTGGTCCGACATTCGCTTCGATGTGTTAGGAGGAAATCACAGATCAAACATCCGGCCCCTGGAATTCACTTCAAAGCGTCCAACGTAGGTGGATGATCTTGGCTGTCCGGGTGACGCCGCGTCGAAGGCTGCCTTCGACGCGACGTCACCCGGACAGCCAAGATCATTCACATGACTCCGGCCGCGGAAGCCTACGACTTTACTTCCGACGTAGGTACTCAACTGGTGTCAAAATCTGCCACTTTCACGCATCTTGTGTCAAATTTCAAACATCTCAACCTTGAGATGAGGAACCCGCAACTACATACGTAAACGCACCCGACCTTGGAAGACCTCACCGATGAGGCCGCGTTCTGGTGAACTTCGCTCACGTTTCGGCTTTTCCTGGGCTTTATCACACAAGGCCCGGCCTCTTGCCAAAACAGCCAAGGAAAACAAAGGTCCCTCTCGAGTCACCGTTACGGCCTACTATTCTTCTTCTTCTTTAGACAGCTCAAACATTAAACGATATAAATTATTTAAAAGAAAGTTTTCAGAGATGTTGGTGGTTACCTTGCGTAAACAAAGAAAAGCGAAAGTAAACAAGTTTTAAAGTTTCGCGGCAGCGGGTGCATCAGCCACTAAGAAAAAATACAGGAAAATTTGTAGGCCATAAAGATGTTTCTGGACCATCTAGATTGCATGCTAATGCCTGCCCTAATTAAAAGAGGCAGAGCGGGAGCTGAGCGATGTAAATCTGGAGTCCGCTGCTTCGTACCAGAGCGAAGGAGGTAGGTACACATTTTAAATAAGGTTACGGGAATATCTTGAAGGCGGCCATAATAATGTTTGAGCATACTATTATTAGCCTGAAAAAATGAAATCTCGCAGATATACTTCAGCTCCGTGGAGCCATGCGTTTGTGAGAAAGTTTGTTGAATAACTGAATCACGCAGAAAAGTAATAAAAATTGCGTTAGGGCTATTTTATAAGAAAGTATGCTGCAATGAGTCCATATAATAGATAACTAAAATGTAATTTAGAAAAATATTTGAGAGAGGAATTATTTCTTAGTGATCAGTGTTTCGCCTCAAAATGTGCCCGTCGTTTTAAAAATTGAATAAAAGAGGTTGAATAAAATTAACTTAACCATTCCCTACCAGTAGAAAGGCATCCTACGGCAAACAACCTAGAGAGATTTTATATGAGAAGCTCAAAAATGATAGAAACATGAGAGAAATAGAACTCATGAACATAGTACCGTACGCAAGCAAGCCATTCCCAATGGTATTTAGCGGCATTACTTCATACTGAGTTCCTCCGTAGACAATTAAAAAGAATCAATCTCAATGAGTCTCTAAAAGAAAGACGTATATGGAAAAATATAAATTACAAATATTACAATACTTCGTTTAGAAGTTATTTAACGATATAAATTAAAAAATCCGGCCGAGTGTTGCAGGTTGCATTTGACATGAATATTTAGATGTGTTTATTAAAACAAAACCTTCGTATTTTTAAAGTCATAGAGTAATTATTCACGTCTCCGTGTAATTCTCTTTCTTTAGAGACCTCATTTATAAAGATTGGTTGCGTGTGAGAGCCACAAAAGGTATATATATTCGACTGAAATAATATAGCGGGCGATGAAAAACCGTTGAACACGGATCTCAAGTGGCGCCCTCGCAGCGGCAGCGGGACTTGGAGTGCTGAGTAGCCCCGTCGGCGGACGGCGCGGGACGAGGCGCCGCTGGACCGGGGCGCTGTGACGGGGAGTCATGTTTCCGGCGCGACAAGGGCCTGGGCAAATCGCATGCTAATGCCCGGCCTAATTAAAGGAGAGAGCGGAGGGCCGCGAGGGAGACTGTAAATCTGGAGGCGACCGCCGCGCTACCCCTCTCCGCCCCACTCACCCCTCACCACGACGTACAAAGGTCCGGTGGCCCTAAAAGATCGTGCTCGGTCGAAAGACGAGAAATATTTCTGAGACTTTGCGGTATAGGATACTACATCCATTTTTTTTCAAAATGCGATATATGAAGTGTAATTGCATTGCTCTTCTCAATGCTATTTAGAGGTCTAAAAGTCACCCATTTACACGCAATGTCCTCGAAAACGGGTCATCAACTTCTTGTTTCTTTAGATCAATTGTCTCAGGTTATGATTTTTATACCCTCAACAGACATCGTAAATAAAATATGTAAGTAAATTTTGGGATTTCTGGATAATTATTTTAGATATTGATTAAGGTGATATTACTAAAGAATGACACGTTCCTGCCGAGGCGTACTCAAAATTGTTTTCAGCTGTCAAAACATCCATAAACTGGTCTCCAAGTTAATGTCGTCAATATCATTAAGATACACATTTCTAATATAAATATTTTTACAATTTCGGAATTTGAGGTCATAAAACTAACTATTGGTAAAATTATCATTTTCTGTTCTTTAATTTAAATGTATTTCGAACTCAAGAAAATTCTAACCCTATCCATTTACTAAATATAAGTCAAAATAGTACCTAGTGAAACGACGCTTTCGTATTTCTTTTTAAAATAATCGCTTTGATAACAGGCTAATAGCTGAGCTTCACTTTGCGTTCTTTTCATCATCACGAGAAACACACGTTATAAGATCAATTCTATGTAAAATTTTAAACTGTTGTAAAATTTCATATAAGGAGATACAATTGTTCATCTTTAACAAACTTTCGTATTTTTAGGAATAAAAAATTTGAACAATAATGTAGTTATTTGTTCTTCCAAATCAAAATATCGTTACTTCAAAGAACGTTGAAAACACAGCGTCCAATCGGGTATATCTTATTTGCACTAAGATCAGATAAATATCAAAAATAATATTTCTGTAGCTCCGAATTCTGCACTACTGACACTGACACCTAAAATAAAAAACAAATTAAACCCATTTTTTTAAAATTTGAAAATATCACAAGTCCTTCATGTAAAGTATCCCTAAAAATTAATAAATGTTTTTTTCCAAATCGCTGAGCTCGAATGAGGCCAGATCAATAGGGGTTTATTCAGTTTGGAAAAAATCCTACTTAGAGTTTAGGCGCTAGTGTTGTTTACAGACGACAGATGGACGGACAAAGACGGATGGACGTTTGAAAAAAAACACTTTTTCAGTATTAGGGAACTCCAAAACGTGTATTTCCGTTGAAACCACGAAATCGATTTCCCGCAGCCATACATTTTTTTCTATACTACGTATATTATTCCGTATACACAAAGTATAAGAGAAAGTAAAAACATCTACAGTATAAACATTTCATCTCAATCAGATACCCTCTTTGTCCTACTGCGGGCCACTGTGAGCCCCCCGCCCCCGTCCGCCGTCCGGTCGGGAAGCCGAAAGCGCACCTTTCGGTCGTCGTCGCTTAATCAAAAGCGGCGTCCGCAAGCGCCGAGGTAATTAGCAGCGCCACCAGCGCTGCCGCGAGGAGAAGCGAGGCGGTTTCTTAATTTATTTTTGCCAATTGCGGAAAACGCTTCCCTTCACCCACCACCACCACCACTGACGAAAGTAGGTTTTATTTTGATTAAAGAAACCCGGAACGAGAAACGAGGGTAAATATCGCCGAGCCGATGGTAGTAGGATGTTAATAAACGAGAAGTTGGAAGATCTCGAAAATGCCCGGACTAGGTTGCTAATACAGACAAGTTCTGGAAATACGCGTGTCCTGAAGCGGGAAGCCGGATATCTGCCGCGAGATACAGTGAAAACGAGTTTACAAGAAATAAGTTTTGTCTCCGGTTGTGCTTTATTATGTTTGAAATGTCCCAAGAAAGCTGTTTTTAATATAAGAGAGTGCTGCAGACCACCTCGTGATCCGGCAAACCTGAAATTAATTTAAGTTGAGCATATAGCGGGTTCTCCTGTGTTCCCGAGGCTGTCTGGGAATGAATGCCGGTAAGTAGAATTGTTTCGAGAAAGTCGTCCCCTCTGCGTCTTGCGGAACGGTGGGTTTTTGTGAAGAGACGGAGTATTGCAAATGTCGGCGTTTGTTGAAGTGACGCTTTCATATTGCTTTCCAAATAGCCTTGAAAACAGGTTAATGCTAGTGCCTTACGCGGCGTTCTTATAATGGTAAACGAATGGGTTTTTGAATGTAGTTTCCTTTTCATAAATTCCATTCATTGTTACTTTTACTTGCACGAGTGCTCTTCCCTTATGCTGGCTTAATTTTGCTGAACTCTTCTCGCTGCTTTTTCTTTCCAAATATTGGCATTCTCATTATTATTTCTTGGAAATATGCAATCGCACGCACTCAACCCATATACACAAAATTCTTTTAGTATTATACCATTTACTTTCAGTATTAAAACTTCTCTCTATCTCTTCGAAAGCGAGTCGCAATGTAACGGAAAATAGCGTTCAAAAATAGCAATATGCATATAGTATTTAACAATAGCCATGATACAAAATAATAACCAACTTCCTTTATTTAACCCTGAGAAGCAAACATTTTCCGCATTGTGACAGATTCAACGCTGGATAAAACTAATTTTTATAATAATAGGCTTATCTATCGTCACAAAATTTAGTATCATTATTACCCTTTCGTCCCTAAATTCAATTAAACAATTTCATTGTTTAACGTAAAATAATGAAAAATAATCTTAGCCGAATTGAACACAAAACTAATCATTTTATCAAAAGCAGACAATATTTTATGAAACAAGAATTTATATAAGAGAGGCCTTCATCGTTAATTTTCCACCACGACATAATGTCATTACCTTAACGCGTTGATCACGAGTTCGGTCAAAAGGGCAAAAGGGCATGCAGAAGGGCACGACCGACGTGGAGGCTTCGTGGAGTGCCATCGCGACGCATCCTTTTCTGCAGGCCACGCCCTTTCCCGCCCTCCCATTGCACCGCCGTCGGAACTATATTAAACCAATCAATCACTCAATCAATCCATCACACCGGGTAGAGTGTGGGTGGGGACGCGCGACCGGAGGCAATTTCCGCGCATACCGCATCGTCTGCCGGCCCCCGCCCCCGCCCCGGACCCCACCCTCCAACCTCCACCCTTTGCGACCACCTCCACCCTCCTGATCATATCTCCTCCCGGTGGAAGCCCCTTCCGAGTTCCCTTATCACCGTTCTGCGCTGCTCTTTCACCCTGCCACCCGACCCTCCTTGCACTCGACCCTCCTTGCACCCGACCCTCCTCGCACCCGACCCTCCTCGCACCCGACCCTCCTCGCACCCGACCCTCCTCGCACCCGACCCTCCTTGCACCCGACCCTCCTTGCACCCGACCCTCCTTGCACCCGACCCTCCTTGCACCCGACTCTCCTTGCACCCGACCCTCCTTGCTTGCCCATTCCTTGCCGACCCTCCTTGCCCCGACCCTCCTTGCCACCCCCACGACCTCACTGCCCGACCTTCTTTGCACCGCGACCCTCCTTGCACCCTGAGCCTCCTTGCCTACCACTCCTTGCACCCGACCTATACTTGCACCCGACCTACTGCACCACCGTCCCTGCGCACCCGACCCTCCTTGCACCCGACCCTCCTTGCACCCGACCCTCCTTGCACCCGACCCTCCTCGCACCCGACCCTCCTTGCACCCGCCTCTCCTTGCACCAACCGCTTCTCCTTCCACCCGCCTCTCCCTGCACACACTTCTTCCTACACCCGCTTCTTCCTACCTAACCTCTGTCAACACCCGCCTCAACCCCTCCCCTCCCAATTCCATCCCGTTGCTCACCCGTCCGTCATTGCCCACTTATTTCCCGCCACCCAGACCAGCTCGGGCCGGCAAGGCCTCTACCCCTGCAACATCTCGGTTCCCATCCACTTCCCGTCTCCATCTTCCCCTCTCCTCCCCACCCCAACACACGCCCGTGGCCATGACGATCTCCTTTCTGTTGCAGTTCTCCCGCTTTCTCCCTCGCATTCCTACCGTCTTCACTCGTCTCGCAATTCCTGTCGTTCGTGCTAGAACTCGTCCTTCCAGCTTTTCTCGTTATCGCTTTCCTATAGAGCTCCCAATGCCTTCGCCATGCGTTACAGTTCCACGTCCAATATTCCAGTAATGTCTAGCATGTCTGTAGAATATACTCTTAGCGTTCTAGTTTCTTGTGGCTGGTAAACTAAATTTCTACCTCAATCAACTCCAGAATTCTGGAATCTGTTGTTATATTCGAGTTGTTTTCTTATTATCCTGTTTTTTGGCAATCATAAAAGTACTCACGAATGTCCCTGGCAACATTACGTAGAATATTCTGCTGTATGTCTAACGTAATGCTGAGATTTTTGTTTATTTAATTACCCATGTTTCTTCGAGGATTTCAATTTCTCTACATTGTTTTGGAATTTTTCCCTATATTTACGTATTCGATTTTTGCGTTCCTTCTGCACATTGCTGCATAACTGAAAATCATATATAATTCACTGTTTCTTTAACACTTATTCTTCCCCGCAATATTTTGCTGCATTTTAACACCTTAGCAACTCAGGAAACCTTAGTAGCGAGTTCCTAACTATTACTATGTGTGCAAGGTCAATAAAATTAGTTATTAAATATCTAATCGGAGAAATATTTTGAAAGTGAAAAAGTTTGAATGGTTTTAGTGACAATCTGATTTATTGTGAAAAGAATAGGTGATCACAGAAACAGTTGAACAAGTGGACATACATCAAGTTAATAGATACTTGAAACATTGTTTTGTTTCTGTGACCAAGTAACATAAGAAATGTTTATCATAAAATAATTACGGACATTTGAATGAAATTGAAGCTATCTTCGATGACGAATATATTTAAAACTAGTACGTCTACCTTTCAAATATTATATGATTTCTAAAATTATTTCTCATTTATATCAGGTGTCTGATCATCATCGAAGTACCCGATTATACGAGGCCTTACTAGGAACAATCACTGACAGTTAAGTGATAATGACATCAATGAAAAGATTGGTTACTGGGCAATTAGAAGAAGACGAAAAAGTAGAAACCAGAAAGCTCCGCAAACCCACTTTCCCACCATCAATTCCACCACATACATTGGTCGCGATTTGAGACACAGTTACAATCACAAGTGGGAAGCCGTTACGCTATGAATCGCCTCTTTGCCGGTAGTCACCTCTGATTCTTCCCCGCCCCCGTCACCACCCCCGCCCCCGCCCCCGTCACCCTCCTTCGTCGCCCCCGACGGCGCGCGCGTGCGATGCTCGGCGGGTTAATTGGTCGCACGCCGGCACGACGTGTTTACAAAAAGGCGCCTCTTGCTTAAAAAAAAGGCAAGCGCAACTCGCAATATAACTTTGAGCTATTAATCTTCAGCGTCGCGACAGGCGAATTTCAGGCGATAATGACTTCGCACGTCCAAGGAAGTTTAGGCGTGTAGTCGCAAGCAAACGCTACCGGTCTCCGCATCCCACGCGCTCCCCCCCTCCCACCTTGCACCCCCCCCCCATCGCTCCCCGACCCACCCATCCCCTCTCAACGTTCACCCGTCACCCCGCTCCGCTCTAGCCCCGCTTCACCTCCAGTCGAAACCGCTCCTCTTCACCCCACCATTGCCCGCTGCTACTCGTATCTATTCTGCCACTCTTCTGTCCGCTAGAACTTCCTCTGCCTCTTGGTAGATGTTATGCCCCGGTACTACTTGCTCAGTCCTCATTCCTCCCCGTCCTCGCCCCTCCCCGTCCTCGCCCCTCCCCGTCCTCACTCCTCCCCGTCCTCACTCCTCCCCGTCCTCACTCCTCCCCGTCCTCACTCCTCCCCGTCATCACTCCTCCCCGTCATCACTCTTCCCCGTCCTCACTCCTCCCCGTCCTCACTCCCTCCCCGTCCTCCCCTCCTCCCCGTCCTCACTCCTCCCCGTCATCCTCCTCCCCGTCATCACTCCTCCCCGTCATCACTCTTCCCCGTCATCACTCCACTCCGTCATCACTCCTCCCCGTCATCCACTCCTCCCGTCCTCACTCCTCCCCGTTCCTCCTCCCTCCCCGTCCTCCACTCCTCCCCGTCCTCACTCCTCCCCGTCGTCACTCCTCCCCGTCGTCACTCCTCCCCGTCGTCCTCCCTCCCCGTCGTCACTCCTCCCGTCCTCCTCCCTCCCCGCCTCACTCCTCCCCGTCCTCACTCCCTCCCCGTCCTCACTCCTCCCCGTCCTCCTCCTCCCCGTCCTCACTCCTCCCCGTCCTCACTCCTCCCGTCATCACTCCTCCCCGTCATCACTCCTCCCCGTCATCACTCCTCCCCGTCATCACTCCTCCCCGTCATCACTCCTCCCCGTCATCACTCCTCCCCGTCATCACTCCTCCCCGTCATCACTCCTCCCCGTCTTCATTACGCCCCTCACCCTCACTCCCCACTCCTTCGTTCGATCCGCGTCAACTTTGTCCTCGTCTTGTGCACCATCCCTGCGCTAGTAGACCTCCACCCACGCCCCATTCCGCCTCCACTCCACTCCACACTCGTTGGTCGGCCGGGAAAACCTTAGGGCGCTTCGGCTACAGAGTTCGTACGGTGATGTGTGTTGCAGAGAAGGTGTGAGGTTGTATAGAACTAAAATTAATCTCCTGCGATCGCTTTCAGGTTTATGCAAAACACTGGTTACTCTCTGCCACACACATTACTCTTAGTTTGCCACGCGTGTAAATATAGAGCGCGCATGTTAGCTTTAAAGCATGAAAGCATTTGTCCTTGAACTTGTCCATTGAGACAAAGTCTGAACGACGTATTACCAGACTAAACATGCCATGTTACAAAATTAATATAGAACTACAGAGTTTATAAGGAATCAATATTTAACCGCCGGCCCGGTGGCCAGGATCGCTAAGGCAGTAGTGTCGTAGTGATCTCGGACCGAAGGGTCGCGGGTTCGAGTCCCGCCGCGGGCATGGTTGTATTTGTGTTCGTCCTTTCACCCCTTATCATCAATCACCATATCGTTTCATCCACATAGTTACCATACCGTTAACAAGCAATAGTGGTCGCTAATGACCTTAGATGTTGATGCGACCTTAAATAAACCAAAAAAAAAAAAAATTTAACCAGGATTTTTGTCATGCTAAGTGATAAAGTCGTACCTGACACGTACAAATTTAACCAATTAATTGCTTTTAGACAATTGGTTCAATAGACAAATATTCTTGAATGTAATTAATTGAAGTAAATTGTGAACAAACTCTACATTTTATGAACTTGTTTTGTTTCAGGTAAGCATGCTGTAATATCAGAAATCAACAGTGGATCCAGCTCATGCGTGAGTACCAAAACACTATTACAATTTCGTGCATAAAAATAACTCGATTTTCCTATTCCCTTGGGAAAAGATGTCATTAATGGAAGATTTTTTATTTATTCCGAACTAAAAGTACTTAAGAAATAAAATATGGTGCTGTGCGTCATTAATAGAGGTTATCTAGTTTTTTCTCTTACAAAATGCATTACGCGAGGGCCCCGGTGAAGCTGAGGCTCAGTCATACTCGCACATATCAAAGATGTAGGTATGGAAAGAAAATTATTACAGCCAGAGCTTGATTTCTAGCGGAACGCGACGGAACGGCGTTCCGATATAAATATGGAAATAATTATTAAATATGTAAAATAAATTTTCAACTATGTCTTTTAAATTAATCATTAATTTGGGAACCGTTCCGGAACCTAAAATTGCATAAATCAAGCACTGATTACAGCTATTTTTTGGCTAACACTACAGTTCGATGTCACAGATCTGAATTATGGGATTTAAAATCATACATGGCTACAAACACATTACTTTTCGAAAATATTAGAGTAGTTTACGAGAATTCTGATTTTATTACACGTACTACATGAAAACTTTGGAAGTCAAGATTCTAATTGTTAAAATAATATAAATTAAAATAGATGAATAACGTAAAGGAATCGTTCTTATTCTTTACTTTTCGTAAACATAACTCTAGACATTAATAACTATAGTTATAACGTTAACTTCAATCCAACGTACGCTATTGTTTTCTTCTATTCAGTTTATCACCAAAAGTATAATTTCTAAAAAACATAAATCATCATTCTACTTTTTATTCGCCCAAGGTCCCGATTCCAATTATTTACGCGTGGCATAACTTTTTGAACGTCTTTGTATTCGCTGAATCCGATTGACGTGCGCTCTGTTTTCGTCGTTTCTCGGGGCTCCGAAGTGGAGCGTGGCGGACCGAGCTGGGTGGAGCAGGGCCGGCCCGTTGGGGGAGGGGGTGGGGGGAGTGACGTCCCGAGCGCACAGGCGTCCGGTCTGGTCCGTCCGACCCGGCCTGGCCCAGCCCAGCCGTTCCGTGCGACGAACTTTCTCTTTCCGCGCAGACGTTACCTGCACTCGGCTCGCGTCCTCCAATCTGGTTCACTTCGCTCTCTTCGCGTGCCACGGGGCAGGGGGGAGGGGGGAGGGGTTTCCGTGTAATCGCTGCGACCGACTTCCCCTTCCCTCGGCCAAGCTACCTTCCTATGCTCTTCCTAGGATTGCCCATCCTTCCGGTTGACGAGAAAATGTCTTGGGAAAAGAAATATTAATATTGGATTTCTGTTCGAAACGAAGAGTTGCGGAAAGAAACTATTGTCCTTCTGAATAAATTCTTTCCTATATTATTGTTTAGATTCAAATTTGAAGAAAGAAAATGAATTGTTACTAGCTCTACCTGGACCATTTGAATAAATCAGTAGCCATAATTAATCTAAATAATGGAATATTAATAATAGTTTTATTAATTTTGTTATCATTACTATTATTATCCTTTTATTTTCTCATTTTATTGGTACATTTGAATGAATTATAGTACAGATATTAAAATCAATGCACAATACATCTATTTAAAAAAAGAATTTATAATACATTATTTCCCATGAATTTCCGTACTATCCTTGTTGTTGAAATAACAACCGCCATCTCCATGAGCTTGTACAGGTCTTCATCCAAACCCAGTTGCTTAAGGCTCCACATCATACTCCTAGGGATGACTCCGGTGCTTGAAACAATTATCGGGATAATGTAGACTATTTTCATATTCCACTGATTCTCAACGGGTTCAACAAGATCTGCATACTTTATTATTATTATTATTATTATTATTATTATTATTATTATTATTATTATTATTATTATTATTATTATTATTATTATTATTATTGTTATTGTTATTATTGTTATTATTGTTATTATTGTTATTATTGTTATTATTATTATTACTATTATACAAAATAAATAAGAAGAAAACGAAGATTAGAACGAATAAAATGAAGAACATGAAAATATCTCTGCCTTTTTTTCTCTCTAGAAACGAGAGGAAAACCACGATAAACATGGAATCCTAAAAGAGAGGTTCTTTAAGTGTTTCCCACTTGACTTATAAGTAATATGCATTACTCATTCAAATAAATTAAAATACAGTGTAGTTTTGGAAATTTAGTTCCAAAGGAATCGATTTTTTTTATTTTCAATTAACTGTTGTTTCATATATGTACTTTGGTTATTTTTCAGCTTTCAGATCATTTTTAAATATGACCTTACAGTGAGTGTTGTTCTTGGCCGTTCTCTTCCAAGGTCGTCTTACAAGAAATAGTGATTGCACACTCTCCACAAGTGTTGCATTTTCGAACGAGAAATCGTGACGAATCGACAGGAGGGCAAAAAAGTTCGAGTTTTCTCTACAGCGAAATCGTTGTACGGTGCGATAGCTTCGAATTTCCGTAGCGATGCTGCGAAGGTTCACATTGTGACGGAGAACAGAAACACCCCGAATGTATAGCAGCGGAAGTTGTTTCATGCTACGTCACGGTTATGAGTTTCTACTGCAATATTGCTGCCACAAAAGAAATCCGGGAAGAAGCGACAAAGGTGTTCTGACAGTTTAGAGGAAAGCGAATCTCCCGAGATGATAATAAAACGTATTGTACAGAAAACACAAAAACTGTACTTAAAATGCGAGTCGGCTTTCAAATTTTGCGACAATGTCACCTAAATGTGGTTACCCAACCAGCTACGTGCAACTGGTCTTACTAGCGGATACAGTAATATACCTAGTAATATTTGAAATGTTAAGAAAATAATTATGATCATTCGGTCAACAAATATTGCCCCTTGCGTAAACTTTCCGATTCTTCTCCTGCCATCTCTTTCCTGTTCTGTAGAGAGTCCTGAATGGTAAAGCTTCAGGATCCATTGCGCCATTAACTTCACTTGGATACAACGGCAAACACATTACAGGCGAAAGCAGAGATGTCCTCGGAAAACCTTCGCGTGATGTGATCAAATCGTTATATTCATCAAATTTGAGCGAAAACAGCTCTGTGTAAGCATACATCTAAAATAGTATCAATTGAATTTCATTTCCTTGTTTACACATTTGTACAATTCAAGCCGTTACGTACTAACAAGTGCATTATATTAAGACGGAAAGTTATTTTTGTTTCAAGAATAAATATTTGTTTGGCCCGATCGAAAGATGATGAAATAAATATGAATACATTCATGTAGTGTAGTAATTTCCAAGTGAAAGACAACACAATGACGAGAGAGAAAAGCAGTGGTTTGATCTTTTGCAAGAATTCTCAGTATTCATCTCACGTTCTTTCCAGCAAACATATCATTTGAAATCAACCGTCTTAACCCAGACATCTAAATAGCTCTCACAGCCACGAGATAACCATTCGATGCTAGGATTATAGGTTCGAATTTCATGTTTCTTAGGGAAAAGTAAACTTATAAATCTGGTGTATAAGTAAAACACATCACTTTAGGTAAATATCCATTTGTAGTCTCTCAAGTAGTCCAAAATTCAGGCTTATATACTTGAAATGAATACTTTTGGGAGGAACAAGTAACTAGAAAATCTTTTAACATTTCTCCAACGTTAAAATGTTCCATAATTAAATTCGGTTGGCTTTCGAGCGTATCACAACACGTGTTCTAGTGGGGCTGTAGTGTGAAATTGCGCGAGGCGTGCGTCTACTCCCTGCTCTCGGTGGCCGGGCCCAGAGAAACAGAAAGGGCGAGGAAAAGGGGAGCGGAAGGGTGGAGGGGGGCGGGGCCGGCCCTCGACCGCGGCCGGGTGCGGCATGAGGGGCTCCGCGGGCGACATGAAGAGGTCGTTAGCCGCCGCCCGGAGAGAAAACCGATTTCCTCTCGCCGCCGCGCACAGAGGCGTCCGTCGCCACGCCCCCCTCTCCGCAGGCGGCTCAACTAGTCTCCTCCGCTCTTGCACCCCGCCACGCCCCCCCAACCACCCACACCCACCCTCCCCTATGCCACGCCCCCTGCCACAGCACCATCCACCCTTGCACTCCGCCACGCCCCCCCAACCAGCCGCACCCACCCTTGCACTTCGCCACGCCCACAACCACCCGCACCCACCCTCCCCCTAAGCCTCGCCCCCTGCTCCAGCACCATCCACCCCTTGCACGCCGCCACGCCCCCCCCAACCACCCACACCCACCCTCCCCCTATGCCACGCCCTCTGCCACAGCACCATCGCACCCACCCTTGCACCCGCCACGCCCACAACCACCCGCACCCACCATAGCACCCCGCCACGCCCCAAACCACAAACACACACCCTCCCTTTGCCACGCCCTTCCCCCAGCACCATCCACCCTTGCCCTACGCCACGCCCCAAACCACCCACACCCACCCTCCCCCTTGCTTCGCCCCCCTGCCCCAGCACCATCCACACCCACCTTTGCACTCCGCCTCACCCCTCAACCACCCACCCCCACCTTCCCCCTTTTCCACACCCCCTTCCCGCGCCTCCCGTCCCGCCCCCAGCTCCATCCACCCTCGTGCCCCGCCTGGACCGCCCTCTCCGACCCTTCCCCGTCACCCACGCACTCTGCCCCGCTGCGCCCCGCCCACATCATCCCGCTTACAATGCCCACTCCCTCTGTCCGCATTGCTATCCCTTTAACTCAACGGACTCCCGGACCCGAAAGAGCGCTTCATCGTCCTCGCAATTGCCCGCGTTTGATAAACTTTATATCACAGGTCAATTGTCACTTCGGTCATTCGTTCACCGCCTTTCCGTGCCTTAATAACCACTAAGATGTCTTCGATATGACATTTTCGTGGCCTTACACTGTCCACCATGTAGTCGTATTTGCTTTTATGTTTTCTTTTACTGTCGTGAGAACCCTGTCTCGTCTTTTGCTTTCAATTGATTGCAGCTATCATCGTCGTTTTACAACCTCATTATTTGTCATATCCAGTTTCAAGTAGATTTATAAAGTATACTTGTATCTCTTTCTATCCTGCGGTTCACTCTTTGCCCTCCTCCCCTTTTGCCTTTCTTTTTTTGTTTCTCATTCTTCCTTTTCTGTGTTCTCCCTCGACCTTTCCATGAACCAAATAACTTCACCTCAGGTCCAACCAGGGTATCTTCCCTTGTTTTTCTCTCTGTCTCTTTTGGCACGTCCGCCATCCCCACCCGCGCTCAGGTTCCCGCACTCCCTACGACCCTGTTTCTGCCTTCGCATCACCATCACCACGAAATTTGCCGCGCCTACTACTTCCTCCCTTACGCCTGCTCCGGATCCCGTCTCCTTCGCAGAGCACTGATCTTACTGCCACCCCACGCCCACTCCGTGTACAAGATTCCGCCCACGCCCTCGGCAAACGCCACCGTTTCTATTTCCTGTCCCCCCTCCCCCCTGGTTCTAGCACAAGCCAATAAACCCACTCTGAAGGCCACGCCCATCCCCACGACAACACACTTGCCCTCCCCTCTCGATTACTCTCAAGATCCCGGCTCTAGGCCTTGCCAACGCCAGCGCCTTCGCACCCATGTCCCCCATCATCACCAGCGCTTACGTCCACGCTCATGATCATGTTCATGCTCATGCTCATGCTCATGCTCATGCCCATGCTCATGCTCATGTTCATGCTCATGTTCATGCTCATGTTCATGCTCACGCCCGCGCTCATGCTCGCGCTCATGCTCGCGCTCATGCTCGCGCTCATGCTCGCGCTCATGCTCGCGCTCATGCTCGCGCTCATGCTCGCACTCATGCTCGCACTCATGCTAGCGCTCATGCTAGCGCTCATGCTAGCGCTCATGCTAGCGCTCATGCTCGCGCTCATGCTCGCGCTCATGCTCGCGCTCATGCTCGCGCTCATGCTCACGCTCATGCTCACACTCATGCTCACGCTCATGCTCACGCTCATGCTCGCGCTCATGCTCACGCTCATGCACACGTTCACGTCATGCTTATGCTTATGCTCACGCTCACTCCCTTGCCCATCCCCACAACATTGCCAACGCCCACTTCCCCCCTCACGCCACCCACACTCCCCCACCCTCCTCCACAACGCACGCCCCCTTTCACCTCGTGCACCCTCGTCCTGCCCTCGATCACGCCCACGCCGCGTTCGCCACGCCCGCCGCCAATCCCCTCGAGGCCCTGGCGGGCGCCAGCAAAGCCGCGGCGCCTCAAGTCTCCGCCGCCTCTCAAAGCGCGCCCTCGCCCACAGGCGCGAGGCGACGAGGAGAAGAAAGGCAGCGGGAAGTGACAATTATTGCGGGCGGCGCCTGCGGTCGATAACCGAAGATTAATGAACGCCGCTAAGACTATTCCGTGCGAACACGCCGACGCCGCCGACGACGACGACGCCCGCGGGCAGGCGTCGGTTTGGAACGGGCGCCGCCTCCAAAAGAGTGAAATGTGCTGAATGATTTTATAATGAGAGGCAATTCATTTGCGTAATTTTAATGAACGTTAATTTTGCCAGGAGTAATTATCTTAATACGATAAAAGTTGTTAGGTCGCAAACCTTCAGTGAGAGCGACTGCGAAGTGCTTTTTTAATTACCACGTCAATAACAGTTTAGAATAAGAAGATTAAAATATCAAATTCAGCAGATTTCTCTGTAATGATTCGAGACTGTTGTCTGGAATAGAGGAAGTCTAAGAACTCGTTTAATATGTCTCTGAAATTAAATTTCAAAATTCATTTATGAAGATCAACACATTTGGAAAACTTCATTTCATTTAAAAGAGCATCTAGAGACTTAGTATGCGGCAGCTGAAACCTCTGCTGATTCAACGAGTTGAAAATATGAAATATTTCATTATTTATTTTTGTCGTTCAGCTGTAAAATAGGTAAAAAGTTACTACAAAAAATAATTTTGTCTAAAAGTGACTCAAATGAATTCTCATGTCGGTATTCGTAATTTAAAGAATTATAATGCTTCTAATTTGCAATAGATAATGCTCAATCTCTCGAACTATAATCAAAATAAAACGTATTGAGAAGTCAAGACGATTATTTCTTAACCTAATTGCTCCAAGGAAGTTAAACATTGTTGAATTATAACATTTAAAATAAAATACAATGTTATCCCTAATAGTGTTCCACAATACATAATAAACTACTGGTAATTAAAATTAAAAAAATTACATTTTTTGGAACAGCAATATGTCAGCAATATATTTTCCAGGCTTCCAGTGTCTTCGAAATGTACACAATTATCTAATTTAGAAACAGAATAAAGGCAATTTACCACCATCTTCATCCATAACCTGCAACAGGCAGGATCACAAGAACCACGCGTCAGCAATTCGGCCTGGTGTCATACGGCGCGGTTTAGCCAGTGTGAAACGCGAAAGTGTGCGCATCGAAGTATTCTTCAGCGCGAGGGCTGCGGCGAGTGCGGGTGGCAGGCGGCGCACGTGGGCGCGGCCGACGGCGCTTTGTCAGGCGCGAACGAACGCCCACGGCGGAGGGGGTGGCGACGAGGGAAGGGACGGCGCGGGTGAATGGAGCGGCGGGGGCGGCGGGGCCGGCGGGGGCGGCGGGCCGGTGGGTGCGGCGGGAGCGGCGGGAACGGCGGGAGCGGCGGGGTGGCGATGGCGGCGGGGGAAGGGGTGGCGGGGCGTCGGGGTGTCGGGGGCGTCGGGGGCGTCGGGGGCGTCGGGGGCGCGTCGCCGGGGGCGTCGGGGGCGTCGGGGGCGTCGGGGGCGACGGGGGGGCGGGGGCGGCGAGGGCGGCGGAGCGAGAGCGGCGAGGGCGGCGAGGGGGCGCGAAGGGGCGGCGAGGGGGCGCGGCGAGGGGGGGGGGGGGGGGGGGGGGGGGGGGGGGGGGGGGGGGGGGGGGGGGGGGGGGGGGGGGGGGGGCGGCGAGAGGGTGGCGAAGGCGGCGAGGGCGTGGACCCGCCCAATAAATATCCGCGCGCGCGCGCCTTTATCTGATTCCTGTCGGTCGCACCCGCGTCGCCGCACGTCCTTTTGTGTCTGGTCTCGCAACCCCTGCCCCTTCCCCTCCCCGTTCACCTTCCCCAACCCCGCTTCCGCCCCCGCAGCCGCCGCTGTCATCGCAATCGCCCCGCCCTCGTTGCTGCCTACGACGTAGCGCCACCTTATCGCACCTGCCGCCCCGGCCGTTGCGCCCCCCTTCGCGTCGTTCGGCGGCGTCATCAGCCCCCGCTGCGTCGTTGGAGTTCCCATCGTCCACCGGAAGTGCCGACGGTGGCCCCGCCCTCGTCCTACAGCGGGGGCGGCTACTTCCTATTACGACCTCTTCCGTCAGTCTCCTTCTGGAGACATCCCATCCCGTTTCTCTCCATCTGGTTCTTTGAGTCTCCGTTTGTCATCACATTCATTTTCACCGCATTTTGTTACATATCTTTTACCGTTTTGTTTTCATTTAATTCTCCTATTCGCCTACTGGGCGTGTGTTTGACTCAACTGCAACCATGGTGACGTCACACGTCATGCTATTCCGGTTTCTTCCGTCGTTTCTCTCCCTCTGGTTCTTTGAGTCTCCATTTGGCATCACATTCATCTTCGCCACATTTTGTTACGTTTCTGCTATAGATTTGTTTCCTTCACTTAGTTCTCGTATTCGCTTACTGGGCGTGTGGTTGACTCATCTGCAGTCATGGTTATGCCTCACGTCATGCTATTCCGGTTTCTTCCATCATTCAACATCTGGAGAACTCCGCAAGTTTCTGCTATTGCCGTGTCTTCTCTTGTGGCGGACTTTTTTTCCTCCATACTACCGTAAGACTTACCTTCCTTACAGATTCCATTCCCCTCGGCCTATTCGTTTACGGATCCGCGGAGACTAGTCCTCATCGCGGCGTCTCCGCCTGTGCAGACCTCTCACGTTTGACCCTATTAAGATCTCTTCCATCATTCCGCATTTGGAAGGCATCGCATGTTTTCACAAGTCCCATTTCTTTTCACTTCGCTGCTCGGTTATTATTTTGACATCACAGTCACTGCCACGTATAGTTCCAACGCTCCCACTAATTACTTTCTTCTACAAAACCCTTACGTCCGTTATGGCTCTTGAAATTTCGGAACGGGTCACGTCTTTGTCATGGTACGAATATCTGAAGTTTCAGACATCACTGCCTTATTTAGAGTTACATTGTCGGCACGACAAAACAAACATAAACGTCAATCTAGTAGATTTTGACAAAGAGCTAAATGGATAAACTGACACATGCGTGGAATGCGTTGAATAGCCAGACACATCCAAAAGGTTGGATATGATAAGGTAATTGGGGTTACGTTAGCTTGAGAAAATTGTCACCAATTTGATAGGACAAGTTTGACGCGCCTTTTTTGCGCATTTTCAAGTAGAGGCCGAGCATTTGTCTTCCGCCATGAGTCCGGCCAATGCAAACTTTTCAACGCATTGTACAGAATAATACATCTTATCTTCATTCGCTTCCCTTCCGTAACCTCTACTAAAGAATTTCCTTTCCATTAAAAACGCGCATTTCACATATGTTACATACGCACACACACACAAACATATATATATATATATATATATATATATATATGTGTGTGTGTGTGTGTGTGTGTGTGTGTGTGTGTGTGTGTGTGTGTGTGTGTGTGTGTGTGTGCGCGCGCGCGTGCGTGCGTGGTGCGTGCGTGCGTGCGTGCGTGCGTGCGCGCGCGTGCGCGCGTGTGTGTGTGTGTGTGTGTGTGTTAACCATGACAAAATAATCTGGCCGTGGAATTACCATTTAGGAACTGCCATTTAGTGGACAATCATTTAAATCAGCCCCTTTCACACCTAATCCGCACTCACGGCACACTCGACAATCACGGTGATACCGGACCAGAAGAGGTGGCTCAGGGCATCACCTGATGTCACTGCAGTACCTGTGACCGGGAGGTCCTAGGATTCGAGTTGCGACTGGGTCAGGATTTTTGACACTAGCGTGTCAGCAAGGTCGAATTCAGTCGCAGTCTGGAGGAGAATTCTAGCGACCGGCTTCTCTGCTCGGTTGTTTTCCGTGGTTTCTCCGAACATCAGGCGAATGCCGGAGCAGTACCCAAACAAAACGGGCCACGAACCGCGGTAGATCTTTCCTTCCCCATCCTTGTCCTATCCTCACCCCTTAATTACTCTCACTTGCATGCAGTACACTACCACACATGCCGGGAGATCGGTCGGGAGCTTAGAAATTGTCCCGGCTGGGGCGGTGCCCTGCTGGTGGGAGATACCTGGTAGCGGAAAATCCCGCTCGCCGACGGTAGGTCGGCGCCGGATCTTGCCATCCAACGGGGGAAGATAGTCCCCACCTCCCGACGAAAACATGCATTACATTTGCGGAACTAATGACCTTAGCAGTTGACGCGCCCGAAATCGTTAACAATCAATCAATCGTGTGATACCATTGTACCGGGCCCCCTCAGTGACCTCCACCTACCTTGAGAAGTTCCCCCATTCCTTACCCACACCCACGTCGACATCAACTGAATCCCTCCACCTCCTGTGGAATACCGTCGCTGGCCTCTCCTCGGCCGTCCACCCAGTCCGGCCCAGGTCGAATGGCGTCCGCGCTTCGATGTCGAGGACGAAAGAGAACCTCGTAGAACGCCAGGAATTTCAATAAATTCTGCGTGAAAAGAGCCGCGCGGCGCACATCGTTCAAAGTCTTCGTTGCGTTGGGATGACACAGATACGGCTGCCGAGAGTAGAAATCTCGTTTATGACATTTTTTTCTCCTGGCAGAAATCTGGAATTGAAATTATTGATTGTGAAGCTGTGAAGAGGATTTCATCTAGCCTGGAGTTGTTGATGAAAATTTCTGTACACGAGAGGATTGGAGGAGAGTGAGGGAGTGAAGGGAGCGAGAGAGAGAGAGAGAGAGAGAGAGAGAGAGAGAGAGAGAGAGAGAGAGAGAGGAAGAAGAGAG